>JARQTJ010000110.1:284486-447649 GCA_030142635.1 Trachelus troglodyta | reverse complement strand
AAGTAATATCGTTAAAATACGAATTTTCCAAAAATTGAGGTACTACACGGGTGTCAGCTCCAGCACCACCTTTTTTTTAAATCTCTTAAAAATGTTTCAACAATAGGCTTTTTCAATAGTTCTCGAGGAGTTCTATAGTTCCTGATAAGTTTTAACAATAGCTCAACTAAGTAATATCGTTAAAATACGAATTTTCCAAAAATTGAGGTACTACACGGGTGTCAGCTCCAGCACCACCTTTTTTTGAAATCTCTTAAAAATGTTTCAACAATAGGCTTTTTTAATAGTTCTCGAAGAGTTCTATGTTTCGTTATAGGTTTTAACAATAGTTCTGCTACATAACATCTGTAAAATATCTATGAAGTATACTGGTGGTATCATACGCTTCAGTACAGGCAGGCATGAGTTGTTGGCTTTTGTCTTATTAAACTTGCAAGGCTCACACTGTGTACTCGAACTTAGGATTGCAAGGAAAAAATATTTAGGCTATATCCGATGAGCTTCCTTGTTCTAAGTTTTGTTTTGGGAACCAGCGATAAGTAACGGAGAACCTTTGCCCGCCAAGCTAGACGTTCCTGATCACGTTCAGCTGGGCTACGACGGAATATGCATTATCTACGGAGGCGATGATCGCGAAATCCTAATCCTGGATCTCCTGGAGTCGCCGCTACGATTTAGCGCAATTTTTTTGGTATCGCCTAAAACCGTAGCGTTTTGCATCTCCTTACTCATCTCTGGTCGGTACACTGTCGCCACTTAAATATAAGTGCCAAAGAATGTCGCCATCTTGTGGACAACCCAAACTTACCGACCTACGGTAAATGCGAAGCGCAGATTCACAGATATATAAAAACATAAATGAATTTAAGGAAGTAAAATTAATTAAGCAGGAATTTAATGGAACTTTAAGATCTTAGGATAAAATTATAAAGGACAAAAAGAACAAAAATCAGGTACGCAGTTTTGTTAAATAAAACCGAATGACGATAGATATTACCGAGAATACAAAATTTAAGAACCAAAGAATTTCGTAAAACTTAAAAAAGTTTGACTGGTCAGAAATTTAAAGTTATTTTTTCTAAAAATTGCAATAAATGGAATTTGATCGAACTGCGTACGTCTAACAAATACATTCGAATCGTGGATACGCAGTTCATGAAGATTTGACAGAAAACAAGAAATTCTTACGATAAACTACATCACAGGGATGTGAATTGAAATACAAAATCGATCCTCATTTTGATATTCAAAAGCCCGTTTGCGGATGGCTGTATAGGATGGTAACCATGGCCTTTCATGTACAGCTCAATTATCGTTATGTAAATTGACTCAGTTTTGTGGTATGGTGGAAGCCCATAACGTACTGCAGGAGTCGGCAAACCCTGGAGGGTACGTAGTTCGGCAGAAGCTACTCTAAAGGGATCGAAATTAGAAGATGCCAGTATGCAGTTTTATGAATCCAGCTATGGAAGATGTTCCAGGAGGTGAATGTAACAGAATTGGAGTTTCCCAGAAGGAAACTGACCACGCTGTTTCATCTGATCGAGAAATTCTCATCCTTGAGTATCATGGTCTCCCTATGTGATTCTTTTTCTCTCTCTCTTTTTCTCGTCTCGTCGTCGATATATCCAATGAATTGGGGGGTTGCGGTCGACAGTAGGCGGATTATTGCGGGAGGTTGTCACATCTGTCATACACAAGGCATTATTATTCCATTTTCACTGGGACCTTCTCGCCTGCTCTATATACCATTCCGGATAGGGTGCCAGACACAGAGAGAGCGAGAGAGAGGGTAAGAATATGCAGCACAGATAAACGACAAAGAGAAAGCAAGTTCGAAAGAAGAGTGATTCCGATTCAGTCGATTGATTCGAATCAGCTGGTCGGATCCCTGCACGGGATTACACTTCCGTTTACAAGCGGTAAACCTGTTTGCCGCTGTGTGGGCGGAACCTGAAGTTCTGGGGAAATCAGGGAATACGAGGCTTAGAGAGAAATACTGAAGGACTTTTAATAGGGCTGCCTATATTCACACCCAGGTTGTAATTTAATGTTTTTACTCGGTAGCAAGCAATATATATATAAATATATTATCGAACTTATGAATAGTCTAGATCCTATATTATATTTGGGCCTTATTTCCAGACAATTTCTATGTGCGAACGTCAGGCCCGCAGCATCTACTCGTCGAATTGCACGTAATCCCTGCAGAGGATTACTCCCTATTTATAACCGGTAAACCTATTCTCGTTGACGATCCGGATAATGCGCCAGGAACATGGAGGATCCGGGCGGTGAACGTTCACTGTTGTGCGGATAACGTAGTGCGCCGCGCGGAAACGGAATGCGGAGTGCGCACGGTTATTGTGCCTCCGGGAAATATTGAGTTTTCACGGTTGGGCGTGTCTCCTGGTGACAGAAGCTTTCTGGATATCCAACAATTCCGACCTGATCTCTTCTGTCTTATCTCTATTTATCGGATAAGGTCACAACATACTTTACACTAATTTTCGACAATGCTACATAACCTTATTATATTCTAGGACCCATTCGATCTGGAGAGGTTAATCATGGTGATCTATGACCAGACGGTTAACGACACTATATACTTTCTGTTGGATTAAATCTAAAGGATGGCTGTAACGTCGAGGAAGATGCTGGCAGATACAGATCTCGATTACCCAAATATTCAGAAACTCGACGTGTCGCTAATTGTTTGTCATTCCGAGTGACAAATAAATCACAAATCTCATCAATACCGTCAGTCGCCATCAGTCGCAGCAATGGACGCGACTGCGTACACGTACTCGATCTCAACGTTATTCGCGTTATCATTCAGGATTAATAAACGCGTCACTCTGTTTGTGATAGAGTCAAATAGCTCGTGAGAAATTGAGGATGCATTATTGTATAATCACTGACGTTAATCAGATGCTCAATCGAACAATGATCAAAGCAAGATATACTAGCTAGCTCAAATAAGCTCAATCCTAGAATTTCAAATAACGTTCTAGAACATTTAGGTACATTGAGCTGTGGGAGCTATGGGTAAGGCGTTATTGACACTGTGCGTAAGAGGAAAGAATTCTTTTTACTTTCATCTTGGGAAACTCCTGGGGGATGCGGAAAGGTAGAATCGTTCGGTACAATTCATATTTGTCCGTAGGCAGCAGCGGAATTGCACCTTTAATCAAGATTTCTACCAATTTGCGAGCGCCGACGGCGCGAAGACAAAGCCTATTGTTGCCGTAACTGGTTGGGGCTTCAAGTGTTCCAACGCAACGGCAAGAGACCGATGCGCCTCTATAACGGGTGGTACGAATAATACGTAATACAACAGTTTTCTTTTGCATCAGTTTTATCTTAGGTAAATAATAATTATTTCTTATTTCATGGACTGTCATTTAATTTATTAAATGATACCGAGATTAGACCTTTTTTTCATGACAGGTACTATAAAAGCCATAAAGAAAATCTGATAAATCACTTGGACATCACCCGTTACGATTAACGTAGAATGTAGAGACACATGGCTCACGCGACTCCGACGTCTCCTGGTAAAGAGACGTCGACGTCGACGTCGAGCTGAGATTTTAGAGTAGCGCAGAGAGAATGGCGTCAGGAATAGCAGCGGATGGAAAGGCACGTGAAAGAGAGATGAGAGGAGACGATAAGAGGAGGGTAGCTCTCTTTCTATTTGGCTCTCTCAGCAACTGGCAACTAGGCAGCATCCAGGATCTCTCCAGCTAGTCTGCGCCTCCAGCATCCATCCTTAACCATAGGCATAGGTATACCCAGTGCCACCAACTTGAAAACCACTCGTAGCTCTGTTTGTGTTTGCTAATTGTGAATTGTCTACTTCTTGTACTGTAGGTACGTAGCAACCTAGTGTGCCATCATCGTCGCACCAGCTCATCCACCCTAGTGCCATACGTGTCTCCACGGTCTACGTGTCTTCAACGTATACCAGTCGAGCAATGTTTCTGTCCTTTTCTTGTGGAATGCTCAGACACTGAGTAAAAGCCAGGAGCAATGGAAAAAGCCGCTACTCTACTACTCCAGTGAACCACCAGTGCGCCTCGGGGACGACGTGCACGATGATTCATCCTGTTCTTCATCCTCGTGCCATCTTCCTCCAGCTCGCTAAGTCTGATACTTCTTGCATTTCCTCTTCCTCTGGTTGCGAGTAGTGCTGACACTTGAGTTTACCTCACTAGTCACTGCTCACACAAGAAGCACTGCTGCGAAGAGGCTGCGTGCCGGAAGCGAAACGGCAGGACCGATTCTGGGTCTGGATGCTGGTTTATAAGATGATTAATCACTCTATCGGAAATCCTGGCAACGTTTTAATTAAAGGGTCAATATCCTGGAGACAGATGCAGCGAGGGTGGAAAAGCAGAACGAGAGAGTCTTTTTGGCTGGACTAGGTGATAATGAGATAGTTCCCGAGGTTTGTAGATAGTGAGAGGATAAAAGTTCTCTGCCTGTAGAATAATTGTCATTGTAAAGTGCGACTAGAGTTGCACAGCGCTTAGACAAAACATATCCTGTGTTCTCTGGCTCCCCAGCATCCCCCGGGACGGGGGACATATTGTTTGGTTCAGTAATTCCTCACGTTATTTCCCGTGTTTGCTTTTTATCATTGTAAACTGATATATTGTTCGAGCTAACTCCCCCTTGATATACTCTACTGCTAGTCCTCTTACGGATAATAGGGGGAGACTCACGAGGACAGGGGCCAGGATACCAACCCCTATAACTCTTATCCGTGGATCTTCTCACTAGCTCATATCTATTCCCTCCCTGTAACATAGGTATTATCAATTTAATATGATATAATTTATAAAATTATTCGTCACGCATGAAAAGCCCTCCAATTAAACATATTAATGAGTAGAATTAATGAGGAATGTAGTACCAAAAATACAAGAGATCAATCTCATGTTAATTTTCAGAGGTTCGATTCTATTTCAAGAATTTTTAATGCTCTAGCTGAAGTGTTTGCATATACGACAACTGGACAGACCCATCCGGGCGTCACATGGCGCGCCACGTGTGCCAACACCGAACCCGTCGCGGGGTAAATAACGAATTAACCACCCGACGGTGTTCGCGTCGCTCTCATGAGGATACACCAGGAAGCACGGATCGATTTCGTCGTCGGAGCAACTGGACTAGGTAAGCGAATAGAGGCCAAGAAATGTAATCCGAGTAAAGAAAGGCGACAGAGCACCAAGTCATCACGACTTCACGGAGTTTTACTTCGACCGGTGGTTCAAGGATGGAAATGAATGGGAACGGAAGGTGGTGGTAACGTTGCTGGAAGCCGAGGAGACGATGTTTCTATAAGGGTGGGTGTACGAGTGGCCCCAGGGTGAACTACCACCAAGTGCTAGTGCCGGCATGATCTGACGAGGTAGAGGTTTATCTGTCTTTATCAGCCAGGCAGGCAGGTCTGCATAGGCGAGAGCCACCCCCGATGAGCAACCCTGAGAGAACATTCTGATTGGAGCAACAGGACGGTACGAGGGAGGATATCCTGGGAGCCTATTGGCTCCCAAGGATCCATACTCTCTATTCAGTCGGCAGCTCATTCGTCGTCAGCCCTGAAACCCCACGGGATCCAGGAACCCTCCAACCCCTGGTGCACCCTGATACACGCACCACTGACGTCTCTGCCTTTCGGCCAAAGTCGGTTGAATCCTGCCTGCGTCTTTTTACCCTCGTACCACCCTACATACCGTTCTCTGTTTCTCAAGGGAATTTCGCGAGCAACCTGGTGCACGGAACCTGCCTTACGTACTCACTGCCTGGAAAAGACTGCTCCTCTGCCGGAACGATGGCCATTCGAGGAAACTCCCTGAAGCCGCTGTAACTGTAACTAAAATAGGAATTATTTATTAATTAACCCTGGACCATTCGCGAGGATTAATCAGTTTGCGCTAATTATCGCTATCAAACATTGAGACAGGATGATCATAAGAAATAAGAAAAAATTCCAATAAGAATCCATGCTCCAAAATGAGAACTGGTGAAATTAATAAGTGACGAGACAATGCATCACGAGTGAAGCGTGAAAGTGAGCGAAGGATCGATAAAGATTGAAGAAGAGATTTCCTAGTCGAAGAAGATTCGGCTGCTCCGTGAACCTGAGGACCAGGTGGCTGGAGGGCCGGAGGAAGAAAGGCGTACCGTGTCGGATTCTGGCGTAGCGTAGCTGTGACGTTGTCGCTCATGCTCCGCCTCTAACCACGCCCTTGAGCGTTGCTACCTTCGCTTCCCTTCGTTCTCTCCCTTGGTTCACCCTTGGACGTCTCGTGGCTTCGCATTAGCAGTCGACCCCCGCGTTTAAGCTCACCAACTGGCTCATACGTTTTCCTCTGGCACCGAGCATCGCGCACTGCCACGTATCCTCCTCATCCTCTTCCTCGTTCTCCTTATCATCTCTTTCCTTACCTCTCTCTCTCTTTCACTCTTATCACTTTACCCTCTGGTCCTCTTCTACTATCTGACACCCTTAAGCTCTGTTACCATCTCTCTCTCTATCACTTCCGCACTAGTTGACGGCACCTTGAGGAGTCAGCTGAATCGTGACGAAATCCGACGGTACCTCGAGCAACATTATGGCATCACCGATCGTCCTACGTCGATGACCAGGACAAGAGTATGTAAACAGGCGTCGCGACGCGTGAATTGCATTAGCCAGGTCTAGAGGCTCTGCTAAACGTGAAAGAAGAAAAAAAAAATTTGTGAGTGCTCAGAAGTTTAGTTGAATTTTTTCATTGGTTTTGTTACTTCGAACATCGTGTGAACAAGGTGAACAGTTGACATATATACCTGTACGTGTTGTTCGCGGAAATGGATGCGGACGAGTCATCCGCCAGAACTAGACTTCACGGTGAGAGACATATGGAATTTCATCCTGAACCTTGAACGTATGAAATATTGTGAACGTACGAACAGTCCCGTTTCTGGTATCGGTAAGATGAAGATACGGGATTTCTCAAAGTGGCGTCAGCGTCACGACGATTGACTCGAGGGAGTTCCACCGAACTCATCTCGAATTTGTGTTCGGTTTCTTGTTATCGAACCCAGTGAACCCAAAGAGGGTTTCAGCTAAGCGAATGAACAAACCGATGAACATCCGTGCAGTGCATGAACACTGGTAGATCCTTTTAATAGGGAATTCCTGTAGCAGTGCTGTCCTGCGACTCCAGCAGAGTCCGTTGATACGTGTAAGTAACACTGTATCCATAAACTATCCCATTATGAGATCTAGGCTATAACAAAGTAGTTCATATTAAACACTCAGTTTAGAAAGGTCTTGTATTATCAACAAAAGTGTATATTCACTGGTGATACCATTGTTTGATACCTCATTGGTCTTTGCTTTACCCAAGGACCAAAAGGGAGACCCAAAATAGGGTTGGACATAAAAGTACCAAGGATCGCAAGGCAATCGTCAGGACAATGGTTAATAACCGAGGTGGAGGAGAAGGAGCGAGAGAGATGAAAAGAGGATTCTGAAGAGTATACAACCATAGAATCAGTAATGGTAGAAAGCGAGCATATGTGCAGAGTTCTCTCTCATACAGACTCATGCGTAGTGCCAATGGAAATTATCGAACAATTAGTGCAGGGCTTTCGGTTAGGCAGTGTTTTATAAACACAGCCCTATCGACGGGCGCCTAGCTATTATTTTAAGGATCCCATGGACCAGCCCCCATAGCATTCGTTCACCGATGAAGCGGAGTACTTCCATATCAGGGGTAGCAGGGCACTCAAGGGTCCAGAAAAAAAGGGTCTTCTAGTGTTTCGCTATACGGAGGGTCTCTCTCTCTCTCTCTTTGCAAAGCTCCGGTGTTGTAGCCTCTCGAGTTCCTGGCTGTGCAAACACTCTTACTCGTATACGCATGCACCATCATCCCCATAGGTACACCATGCCCTAGACTCACTGGCGATTTACGTGCGGAGCCTGAAATTACTTTGTACCAAGTAACGCGACGGCCGGCTAACAACGCTGTTGTTAATAACCCCATAAGTCCTTACGGATAGAGAGTAGGCAGTTCTTCTCTTTACATCCTTTATTCAACGGCACCAGCAGCAGGCGACGTCGGCGTCGTCGATTAGGGCGTTTCATAATTCAGTAAGAAGCCCGTGGACGCTTTGTCATCTTGAACCTTCCGTCGCTACATTCAGACTCACGAGTACACAGGGGATGAATCGTGAGAATCACTGGGATAACGCAGATCGTTACTTGTTCTTAATCCTTTCTTATACTCAGCGACGCCCAGCGTCACGACGGTAGAACGTGACCCAAGGAAATGTCAAATTTGTCAGGTCTCCTTACGAGCCCCTCTGACGAATACAGTTGGCGCAGGAAGAACGGCCCCGAGAGCACGACTCCATTTGCATAGCTATCTTGGACGCCATATCGTTTATTTGTTCAAGCAGGGGTGTTAAAACCACGCTCCGTCGCGACGTTAATGCCAGAACCCTGGCTAACTTATGGGCACGCACCGACATGGCGACATATCCGAGATATCCGGCGATTAGGGGAAAAGAAGAAAAAAAGTAATCTGAAACTTCATCACGGTTTCTGGAACTTTTTCACGCTTCACACTTCAAGCTCCTGTTAGGCTTCTTCAGTTTATATGTATATACATTTATATGTATGCAAGTATAACTTCAATCAATTCTTCATCCTTTCACTTTCTCTTTTCATTTTTCTTCCTCAGACCGGTTGTCGCCACTTCGATCTTGCTCGGTTGTTGCTGCCAGCAACAACAGTACCCAGCAAAGGTTTCAAGCCCGTCGAATTATTACGCTACTTGATTTCGCAGCGGCCCCAGCTGTCTCCGATTATTCGCTATAGAAATTCCAGGGATTCTGGATCAAAGGGGGCCTTAGGGTCCTCCGCCAATATTTGAGAAGGTCCCGTACGTATATCACATGTATTCTCAGTAGCTCGTACGTTTGCCTAATACACGTCTGCCTCAGGGATCCTTGACTGGTATCTCACGTGCAGCCTTCTGGATTTCTATAATGGCGGATCCGACCCTGTGCCGAAATCCTCTGAGAAGCAAAGTCTTCGATATACCAACGGGACACGCTAACCGGAAGAGCAGCCAAAACTATGCAGAATATTCTTGCAACCTTTGAAGACACGTACCTGGATATATATACGTCCTTAGTATAGTTTACAGAGAGCGTCGTCGAGATCTTAAAGATTAGTTGTTGCAGCGTCGCGACACTGGCGACGTTCGCGTGTCCGCAGTTCCGTGGTTCTCCGTTAGACAAGTAGCGCACTTCGAAAGTCTTAGATAATAACGAATCTTACGAACAGCGTCAGCAATATTCTTTTATAGCAATATAAATTCGATTAAATGCGTCTTCACGAATGCATACGTGACGTTGAGAATTATCTAGGGAAAAAAAAAAATATTGTCATTAATAAATCTCTAGCTAGTTTCTATATTTAGCGAGCGCTTAGCTTTCGCCACTATAAATAGCAATTTTAAGGATAGATAATAGCCACTGATAAGGACTCCGGGTTACGTGCGCAAACACATACTCACCTCAGGACTATCTCGTACGGCACGCGAAAGTCAAGCGAGCCGAGAATTGGCACTTGCGAATTTTAATACCGACTAATTGAGCCAGAGGACTGATCGGTAATGGTCAATTGTTATGGCTGTATAGTCGATTGACCTTTGAACTCTTTCTTCGCACGGAGACTCCCCAGCAAAGAGAGCTCGTGTTATGACAAACGAATTAGTCGGCAGTGGCAACCGCCGCTGCCATTACTGTCTATCGTACATCTGACTACAAATTACCAGCCGGAGTCGGCTAACTGCTAGTCCTCGTTCACCCTTAGCATGCGTGCCTTGTACCCTCACGCCCTGTGACCCCCTTCTAACCCTTGACCCCGCTACCCCACGCCCACGAAGCCTTCTTAAATTAATGCACCGCTTTTCACCCTCAACCGACCTCTCCCTCTTCACCTACCATCCCTGTCTCTTATGTTATTGGCAGTGTACGTAAAAGGCGTTTGGAATTTTGAAAAGAAAAATTGTTTTTTACAGGCTGGTACAAAAATTTCTAGGGAACGGGTGTCTGACTGTCGTTTATATATATTTTTTTAGACCCTTTAGCTTCTGTCTGTATTGCGCAGATTGTGCGGCGACCCAGTTTCAATGGGGGAAAAGCGTTTGCATGTCGTTGGGGTCGTGGGTCACCGCGGGGGTGCTGCCAACCCCCGTCATGCACACGATAAAGCCCACGTATAAAACTAATTAATGTCTCTATATAAATCTAGACGAGTACCTACGTACGTTAAAAGGTGTAGGGGCCAGGATAGCGCAAGGTATCGTGACAGAGTAGGGATATAATTTTTAGCGATTAGGTAAACAAAGAGAAACAATTGAAATTTTATTAAATCTTTTAACCATAAGATTTGAGACGAACAGGCTTTGACGTGGATGGTAAAAATTAAGGATCGATGTGCCACGGTGTGAGAGAGCGAGAGAGGGCGAAAAAGAGAGTGAGAAAAGCACTCGGTCACGCTATGGAAATTATGATGTATTAGACGATTGCCTTTTCAAGTCGCATGCGAAGCCTGGGTGCATGCCGTGACTAATAAGCGAAGGTAACGCGACTTGACGCGAGGTCCACGCAATAGCACCTCGACAACAGGATCGTAGGTACCTGTTGAGCAAGATCAGCAAACAGATTTTCAATCTCAGCAAGGTCAATCGAAAGATATTCGAATTACCGATTAGCCGCGATAGATAACGCGAGGAAGCGAATGATAGAAATAGATTGGAAGGTCCAGGGCTTGAAATTTTCGTATTTTCTATACTGGCTACGAGTGCGAGAGAGAGGGTCTTATTGGCAGTTGTACGTGTAAGACAGAGACAGACATAGGTTACTCACAGAAATCGCGACCTGTGCACTGTTTGTAGAGTCCACTCTAATACGGTATTCCGTTATCTTTAATCGATCTAAGAATTTTTATTAACCAACCCCTAGAGATAAGACTTCCGGTCTTTGTAACAGAACGGGAAATTCCATAGATCTTTTGAAAAACTAGAGTTTCAAAGATTCCAAGAGGATACGTAGTCCAACCGATGCCCCGCTCTCTCGATTCCTTGTTACCGAGGTTCCAACATTCCTGGTATTATCTTCTAGGTGACAGCTACTAATTGCTTAGCTGTTTTGACTATCTCAATTATTCTAATTATTTGACCGTTCCCAATCGGCTCGTACACCGGGCCCGGACGTGCGTAACTCGTGTGTGGAATACGGCGCTGTGCATATGGTTCGGACGGTGCGTAGGAGTGCGCAGGTATATATCCAGATAACTAATCAGACTAATGAGGAATTGCTGATTAGTCGATTAGAGGTGATAAACAATGCGGCAGATGCCGTCAGGGTGACAGTTCCTCATACGAATCCCATATCCATTTCAACATGGTGTCTTCTATGGTGTTGCCAACTCCGACAATCCTATGGTGATTGATCGTTACACTGTACGTCCGGAAGTTCATGCTTATTCACCATACAGCCAAAGGGCGGCCAGGCATAATTTACGTATAAATTAAGCGTAATGAATCAACGGCAGGCGATTAATCGCAATGGTCTATCTGCGATAATAACAATACCTGGCTTGTTTATGCGCGTTAAACGAATACATTACCTTTTTCATTAGATCGCCACGTGCTAGCTCGTGCACCTTCCTTTCTTCTTTCCTTCTTTCACTTTCAGTTCTCAGCCACTCATCCAGTACGTACGCGTATGGGTAACGGACGTATGTGGCTAAGTTCACGGAGAACGTGGGTGGACGGAATCAGCCATGCGATTACTACAAATCTTATGGCTGATAAACATAACCTAGAACCTGGTTCTGGCTGGTACCGACGATTCCCTAAAATCGCAAAACCGGAAGTAAACGTCATGGTTAGGAGTCGCTGCATTAACCAGGTTGCATTTTTTATTTACCTTTTTTTTTATTTTACCCTCACACTGAGGTAGCCATCCGACCATTGAGCTCTGTGTAGGGTACAGAGTAGAAACCGTAGGAAGTAAACAGCCCGTGAAATTACCTTTTAAATATTAGATTATGATTAAATGTGTACCTACCTTCAAGGCACTAAATGTTCAGTGACTCCCCATCAGCAGGAAGGACTCATAAAGATTATGGGGTTGTTCGATAGATGAGACTGGCTCATTCTCATCCTGGCTTTAAGCGCGAGACCACCCTCGCGCTTACATCCTTGATATCAATCAACCCTCCAGATCAGATAAGATTGGCTGCTCAGAAATTGAGTGCTTTTCAAAAGTTTGATGGGGCTCGTCTCATTTTTCGCCATTGGGGCCACCCTGGTTAGTGTGCTCTGAGACTGGTTACCTATAGGTACTTGCGGATCGCCGGTAAAGGACTCTGGATACAATCTGGATAAAACAAAAAAAATTGGATCAGGTTTTTTTATCAGTAGATCCTCGCTGGGAAGTTTTGAATTTAAAACTTTCCTTTTTTTTAGACGTCTTGAGAGTAAACCGGAACCGAGGCGGGCAGGTGCTTATTTCCGGCCGGTGTTCTATTCTGCTGGTTTAAATATGCATGAGTGGGCGCATTGCAATGTATATGCCCATTGGGCATTGGGTACCTAATACGCCCTTGTAATTTTCAACGATGCTCTGTACATTGCACCCTTATTTCTCAATGTGGTAAGCTTTTCCTCGAGGTATGGCGTTGCTCATTTTATTGATAAAACTCCAGTACTTTTTGCAAGACCGGACAGCGTCTGGAAAAAGAATAAAAAATATGGTACGACAGCCGGAGGGTAGTTTTTGGTACGAATATTTTCAATGCCTCGCGACTTCACTCGAATGTTTCTAAGGGTAGAATTATATGGCGAAGCCAACCCCCGTGAGATCCTTGCCAGAAGTTTCTGGAGAAGTAAAACCATCCAACCCCAAGTTGGCGGCTTTTCGAGGGAGGAAATACAATACAAGCAATAACTGGAACCACCCCCATTTCGCTCAGTTCTCCATTTTCAACCCTCCTTCGTTCACCTTAATCGACGAACGATGATTTCCTCCTCTTAAATAAACTTCTCACCTCCCTTGGTCAGGCTTACTTCAACCCCCTTCTCCAGCCCCTGCTTTAATTCAGCAGCGAATTCAACTTCATCCCCCCTGGGCATAGGGCACCCTGTCGATTATCAAATAAATCGTCGAGTGGTCACTTTTGATTCGTTTCTCGCCTTTTTCAATTGGACAAAAAAAAACCACAATTCAATTTTCCCTCGCACAGCCATTTCATTTCTGCCGCCAGGATGCTATCGCTGCCCGTCGCGACGGCTAGCGTCCTTCCATGGATTCATTCTCAGATAGAGAACGAAATGAGACGCTATTCAGCCGCTGGGGCGGAAACGCTCTGAACGTATATCGACTTCCGGCCACGTGTCCGTGTGCGCGTATTCGTCTCACCTACAATTTCACTTACACTCACTCGCCCCATGCATAACGGACAGACGATACTCCTCAAGACGGATCACGGAGACGCGAGTGCATATGTGATCTACATGTGTGGTGAAGAATGAGAGAGCAACCTGGAGACTCACGATCAGGTATCCCGGTGGCACGCGCCACGGGAATTGAATTATTCAAATGGAATTCACAAACGGGACAGCTGTTTCCACTCGGAGTTCAAGTCGAATTGGGGGAGTGGCACTTTCATATGGGGAAATACATGCTCGTAAGGACCAGCAACAAGGATCGTTGCTGACAACTTAGAACTCTTTGAAGAAAAATTAGATATCCGGGAGATAAAGATTGTCTTAGTAGGATGAAAAAAAAAATTCAGGGATTTTAAACAAGGGGTTTACCATGATGGAGGTTGGGGGGGTCAGCAACATCAGCAACAGGAGCTCGTAGAAGGTTGCGACATTTAATGCGTAATATCCTATTTAATTTTGTATGAAAGGCGTTGGTAGAATAAAGACGCCGAGGGTTTCTCCTAGGTCGTTCAGAAGGCGGTCGGAGATCGAAAGAGCCATGAAAGGGCGTCCCGACGCCGGCATTGAGCCGTCCAAGCCATTCGCGAGTTCTTGGCTGTCTGGGAAGCTGCTGCCACCCCCTCGAGACCGAAAGACCCTCGGGGGTTGGGGGTGGCAGATGGCAGTCGTTGGACCAGTTTCTTCCAACACTTCATCCCCTACAATCACGTAGATACTTATTTCCTGAGCTACTGGGTGATTCGGTTTGTTTGGACCTACCCTTAACCAGACTCATTATGTCTTTAAATCCCTCTTTACTTACCGTCCACTCACCCCTCTCGAGCATAAAGTACCCTTGCCATAATCAATGTTTCAATTAATACAGCTTCCCTTTCTGCAGTTTGTAACAGAGATCATGTTTGATTGATTGTAAGATTCTCAAATGTCCCTTGTAAGCCGTCGGTGCGTGTCCCAGTAGTATCCGATGCTCTTATCAATTGATTGCCACCCCTATCGCAGTAGACAGCACGCACCTTAAGTTGAAGCACATAACCGATATCTGATAAGAGTGCCAATACTTTGATCGGTTCGTGTGCTTATTGCACGAGGAATCACGAATCTGTAAAAAAAGTATCAAAGAGGGGTAAGAAAAAGAAAGACTATAAATAAGGGTAGTAAATCGTGTCTAGTTTAACCTATAAATACGGACCTAGTCAAAAGACCCATATGACGTCAGTTCAGAAGCCTCGAGACATACGAGACAGGGGGCACGCGCCACTCAAGACACCCTTATTCATCTTAGTCTGATTTTGGTTGCCGATGAAGGTAGTCGTGGTTCTGCGGGGGGGTCGAATTGTAGAGAGGTCCCAAGGAACAAGGCCTTAAGGAGACTGGATCGGGTGCCAAGGCAAATGGCACGCGAGACTTCCGCTGCCGGTATCAAATTCTCCTCTTATTCTTCTCCGAAGAATCGAGTGAATTGAGATCTCTCTTTCAATGAAAGCGGAAGTGCCGGAAGTGCCGGCAATGCATGTAGTAGTCGCTCCTGTGACTAAACCCCCCCTGTTCACGTTACTCCCTCAGCCAACCAACCCCTTTTGTAATGCACATTGTCTATTAAAGAGGGCGGGCAATGGGCCCCGTAGGGCCCTGTCTGCCCCCCTCGTGCCCTATATATGTACGTACCTTATATGGTCCCTAGGTGGCCCACGTACCTCATACCTACAAACGTGAGCAGCAGTATATTTTGTTGTCTGATTGTGGGCCTTATATATATATATAGTTAGTAACGGCAAGTAACGCTCTCTCACCCCCGTAACGAGCCAGTTGAGAACAAAAGAAGAGCAGCTCGAGACCAGTTGGCTCTTAAACTTCCGATCAGCTGTCCTGAACAGTGCAAGGGTCTTTTTGGTTTTTGCTCCTGTGGAAGAAATTCTGGGGATGAGATAATTTCGAGTTTTAGATTTTTCAAAAACTTCAAGACATCCTGGATGATCTGGAATATAAGGGTGTGACCCACCTGGACGTCAGTGCGTGCTGAGAACAAACGCGAGCGCGTGCTCGTGGCCAACCCTCATAACTCAATAGGTCGCCTCGGGACAATCGGGTAGCTCAATTGTTTTCCTGACTTTTATCCCACAATACTATTATTGCCATTAGTATTATTCGTACTGGGACATGCTGGAATCGTTCAATGATCGCTGCTACCTTGACGACTGACAGTGACGAGTGTGAGACGAAATTGGATATTTTAATCTGAAAGTTTTAACTGTTTGGACAAGACTGGTTTTCTAATTTTATTACTTTTTTTTCCCACGAAAATCTATGGGGCATAGGTCGTGATTGTAATTTAGTCACGCGCGGAAGAAATCGACAGAGAAAAAAATAGAAGAAATCCATGGCTCCCAGCATGACTTCCTGGTGGATTTAAAGTAAGGAGTGAAAAAGGAAATCAGTGATAACGAGGTACCCCTGGGTGAAGGTCAAAAGGAACCCCCGTTGACGACGCAGCTGCGAACCCCCCAACGTGCACAACATCAGAACCAGGAACAGCGACTGCCGTTGTCGTCGCCGCTATTACTACTGAATCCAGATAGTGAAATCAAGAGTTCGGTGGCCATTTTGCAAACGATCCATTCACTAGGGGTTGCTCGTGTGCACCGATTTTATGCTGTGCCCGTTTGCTCTTACGTGCGGTTTTTTGACTTGCTCTACGCCCTTCCGATTCTTCGATTGGACTCCTGTAACGTGTAAAATCAAAGTTGCATTTTGAGGGTTGTTTTTAGGGCAAATAAATAGGTGGATGACAGTAAGACACAGCGTGGACTATGTGTGTACTCGTAGGGGTTGTTAAAACTTAAATCTGCTGTTTGGTCAAAATATGATTTGATATAGCCATAGTATGTATTTTCGTGTCAGGGGTAGCCGATTAAGATGAAGAGGGTGGCTAATATGGAATCGGCTTAGGCGTCGGGGTGCATGGCGTCGGGGTGCATGGCGTCAGCCTGCTAGTGAACTACCGGGGCTAGGAGAGGTCTGCCTCGTGACCGAGTTATGTGGGGTAGACGTAGTGAATAGGGGGTGTATTGTGTTTCCTGTCATCCTCAGCCAAGGCTTCCTTACTCACCCCGAATGCTAATTATATGTCAACCGTTCACGCGCCAAATCACGAAGGACCAAGTGTCAGGGATGGAACAATAAGGGTTGCCACCCTAATACGCCGGATAGAAAAGTGCTCTTGAGCGACTCTTCCCTCTGCTATTCTTTGCCTCTTCCTTGTCCCTTATTCTCCACCTGGATATCAACAAATAAGGGTTGTTACTACAGACGTAAAAATCCAACAGTGATTTCAGTCGGCATGACCTCCAGTTACCCTCTTATCGCCCGAAGGTGGTTAAGGGTGAAGAACGATGGGCCAAAGGACTCATGAGCAGTTCTACACTTACTCATAGAAAGGGGATGGTGATTGATGCTACCCTTACACGCGAAAGAAGCCAGCCAACCAGCCAGCAAGACTTGGAGAACTTCAGACTTCTTGGTTCTCACCCTCAGGCATTAAACCACCCCTAGCCAAGCTCGCGGATTTCTTTGAACGTCCTCGTTGTCCCGGTTCTCTAATTAGCATTGAGCGAGGGCGTCGCCGGGATTACGTCGATCTTCAAAAGCTGGTGATACCGGCGCGACGCCCGGCGTCGCCCAGAAATTCGATGATGGCTACGTAGCCTGGTGGCTGCTGCGGCGTCGGCGATGGTGGTGGCGTAGAGGGACTTGGCGAGGAGGTAATTAACGGCTCAACGAGTCGACGAGTAAATTTGCAAAGCCATTTCAAGTTCCTTGAAGCTCCTTCGAGTTCCTTCGAGTTGAAGCGATCCGAGCGCCGTCGCGGCGCTAATAGTTTACCAGGGTGATTGGATTCGTCGGACCGTTCGTAACTACATTGGTAAACTTTGCACATTTAGTGGCTACTCTGTGTTCGATAACAACACTTACTGATTATCGAAACAGGTCATGAAAGCAACCAAGGATGTCTGTCGCATATGTATGTCAGATCAGACATTTAGGCAGTCTTGAGGTCGAAGGTCATTTGCTGGAATAAATAACGTTGGATCATAAATAATACTAGAGACCCGGATCCGGTGGTCCATCCAAAAGCCAATTAGTCTTTTGAAGCTCAAGTAACTTCGACTGGACGAACTTGGTCGCTCGACTGCCCGGCGATTGAATCGAATTGAATCGAGAGAGCAAAATGGCCCCCCGGTCGGCCATGTTGTCCGGATTGAAATAAATTGGTGGAATTGTCGGGTTGGCCACGGGGAGCGATACTGATTGCCATGGCTTCTCGTTAACTACAGTAACAATGCCCTTTGACGTTCCCACTCTCATCTCCGGCTTCCAGACAGCCAACCATGGACTTTCTCTTGGTTCAACAGTGCTGCCACCATAGACTTTGGTCCAATTATGGTATCCTTTCGTTCAATGGGTATCTGCAATATCGCTATATTAAAAATCGCGTTCCAGGACACATTCAAATATGAAACCATAGACCCTATAGTACATACCATGTAAACCGTTGCGCCATTAGACCGAGGAGCCGCGCCAGTTTTCACGGGGAAAGACATAAGGGGCCCCGTTACTTCTCACTGAGTTTTGGCTCGTTACATAATCGCACTCTTTGTCCCGTCGCTATTTGCCCGACAGTTGCTCCGCTCCATGGTGGTAGGGCCACTTTCTATGGTGGCAACTCCGAAGGGCGTATCGGGGCGTGCAAAGCTTGTTTCTCTCGACGTTTCTTTCTCACCCGAATAGGGCCCGAGGGGCCCTAATAATCAGGGTTGCCTTGGCTGCGGGACAATTCAGACCATATACAGATGGGCGGGGCCCTGGAGTGCCGTAAAACGATGTACTCTTAGCTGGGCCAATTTTCCTGGTAACAAAAAATGAAAAAAGAACGCTCTCACGTCGTTCACGCATCGCTCGTTAAGGTTTGCCATGGTATTATATGTATACCGAAGTCACAGCTCTTCCGGTCTTATCGTCATTGCCGTACACTGATGCCTCAAGAGTCCCGTCCAATTCCCGCTGTCATTCCAAGTTCAAATATAACGCCATTCCGTGGAGCAAACATCTCTAGTTGCTGGCGTGTAAAGCCTGCGAAGACTTGCTCTTCTTCGACTGTGCTGACCATTTCGCGTCTCATTCAGAGCGGGCGGCACTCTGAAGCGTCTACCAGTCTGCCGTCACGTCCCCATTTTACCCAGAGCCTTGACACTTGCTGTGCTCTTGCGCAGAATGTAGAGAGAGAGAGAGAGAGAGAGAGAGTATAGATGTATGGTCGCTGATCTCTTATGCGTTGCGTTCCGTGACATTAGCGATGCCACGAGGCTGTAGACGTGGAAGGAGGGAGAGTAGTGGGCGGCGTTAGAGAGAGCGATCCTCCCTCCCTACCACTTTGGAAAACACCCCCGGAGCGTCGCGGCGCCACGAGACCATCTAACGGCCAGTTTCGCCTTGCAGATCTGCCATGCAACCGTTCTCCTCGGGCAACACCATGGCCACGGATACGCCGACGAGCCTTCCGCCCGAGAGGGGCACCACGCCGACCCCCTGCCGCAACCTGACCTTCTCCATCGCTAAGATTATGGAGCCGGACAAGCGGCTCTCGGCCTGTCCAGATAATCAGGCTCATCATCCGGCGAGGGTCCAGCAGCACCATCAGACGACGCCAACGGCGCCCGTGGCACCGGCGTCCGTCCCGTCGCTCACGTACTCGGCTCACCTGGAATCGGCGTTCAAAAAGTACGTGCCAACCCTGAGACATCAGAACCTGCTGCAGCATTACCCATTGCTCTACTACCATCCGAGTCCGTTGCTGAGAGCGTTTCCTGGTCCTGCGCCAGGCGTCGTGGCGTCTTCAATTAATAGAACGTCGCCGCCGTCTCCTGGACATAGGGCACCTCAGTCCACGGTGACACCTGGTGGAGCAGCAGTCACGACGACACTTCATCAGGACTCTCGGTTGAGCTTGTCAACCTCTTCTCCGGAGAGCCAGCAGCAGCCCCAGGTGCAGCAGCAGCAACAGACACAGCAGCAACAGGCCCGGGGCAAGAAGAGTCCGACTCCTCGTGCGGATTCTATAAGCAATTCATCAAAACAAAAAACCTTTACTTGTCCAGAATGTGGCAAAGTCTTCAACGCCCATTACAACCTGACCCGGCACATGCCCGTGCACACGGGGGCGCGACCATTCGTCTGTAAGATCTGTGGCAAGGGATTCAGACAGGCCAGCACTCTCTGCAGGCACAAGATCATCCACACCGCAGAAAAGCCGCACAAGTGTCAAACCTGCGGTAAGGCCTTCAACAGGAGTTCCACCCTGAACACGCACACCAGGATTCACGCGAATTACAAGCCATTCGTATGCGAATTCTGCGGCAAGGGGTTTCACCAGAAGGGCAACTACAAGAACCACAAATTGACCCACAGCGGGGAAAAGGCATACAAATGCAACATTTGCAACAAGGCCTTTCATCAGATCTACAACCTGACCTTTCACATGCACACGCACAACGACAAGAAGCCATTCTCCTGCAAGATATGCGGCAAGGGCTTCTGCAGGAACTTTGACCTCAAGAAGCACATGCGCAAGCTTCACGATTCCGGATCGCCTGTCCTGGGGAGTCTGGTTGTGGGATCATCGGCACAGTCTCATGGACACACTCACTCGCATCCGCACCCGCACTCGCATGCTCACTCGCACTCCCAACAGAGTGCAACGTACTCGCCGGTTCATCATGGACCAGCCGCTGCAGCTGCAGCTGCGGCTGCCGCGGCAGCGCACTCCTTCGTCAGTCCGTTTCTCCTGCCGCCTCCAGGCAGTACCACCGGAAGTTACCTGAGCAAGATGTTGTGACAGGGCGAGGGCGTCTACTGCGCCCGGAAGGCACACTGTCCACCCCTAGTCCTGGCGCCACCCTGCTATCCAGGAATAATGGCAGCGGCTGTGGCTGCCGCTGCAACTGCTGATATCTCCCAGCAGCTCGGCCAGGTAGCCGGTGCCAAGTGATCCTCATCTTCATCGCCATCAACGCTACCTTCAGGACTACCACGTGACAAACGGAAGTAGGATTAAGTGGACAATCGATGTCCTCTAGGTTTACTCGAGCGATTTTCCTGCGCTGGGCTTTAAGCTTTGTCGGACTTCGTTTCCACGGCGACTTATAACTCCCAGAAGGGCATTGTGTTCCTGGCGATATACATATACGAAGTTTACACGTGTCCCTGGACAAGTGCGCAACTTTCAGTGGGAAGTGGTACACCTGGTTAGGATCAAGGTACATCAGCATCCCGGGGTCACGCATCAGCAATCTGGAAACTGAAAGCAGACAGACGTCTTTGTCATGGATCAAATACATAAATTCAAACTACTAAAAACTCCTGATCGATCGGCAATCATAACCTCAAAATCAATCGAAAAATTACGTTTCGTAAGATCATAACACGCTAGGGATAAACGTAATTCGTGACGTATTTCGAGAAATCAAATAAACGGAATAAACTTTGTCTGATTATAAGTCAACAGAGCGTCGGCGTCGTTTCTGATTGCTATATGCAACGTGATGATGATGTAGCATTGGCGTTCGTTTACTCGCATGTAAATATTAATTGTAAATATAAAGTGGACGCGTCCACCATTGCGCTACGAGAAATATCTCTATGCGGATTCTAGCCAGATATATAGATCGGTGTGATAGTAGCTTTAAGGGATGTGAATGCGTGTGCGTGAGAGAAGGGGGGAAGGAGAAATTATAGAAATCGCAGCGATTACGAATAGGCAGAGCCAAATGCAATAGAATCGCTCGCGAATAATTATCGTGAACGGGTCCCACTAGCTCTTTCATTGTATCTTTTTCCGTGTACACAATTGTACCTAAGTGAGAGTGAGTGAACCGCGCGCAATAAAATACGTCAACTAGATAAGGCTAATTAATTAACAGAGGATACAATAACGAAGTAATATATGTAGATAATCCATAGATTAGAAAAAAAAGAGAAGAAGTGCATATTGTATGTGTCCGCCCGTTGTAAATACGTAAATCGAAATCCAATGCAATAAATTCGTCGATATAATAATACGATAGTCAATTTTAATTTGCTACCCTCTGTTCCCAAGAAATTCCAATTTTTCATCCAATTTTCAAATATACCGTCGCTCAATGAAAACAGATTTCATCGACCTTATTGCGCGGTACAGACGAGCCCTAATCTCTCGGGCATATCTTCAGCCTGTGCTCGAGCCGATCTTCGTCCGATGATAGAGACGGTTTGTAATGGATAAGAGCAGTGACAGGATGAGCGAGGTCAGGGCAGGGTAGCCAACGTGCCTAGGGGATGATTTTAGGAGCAGATATCTCGGCCACCTTCGGATGTATCTACAGAATCTGTCCTCCATCCATTAAATCCGACCTCGTCGGGTACCGCTCTCTCAGCCCTTATCAAAGGAGGCTGGTCGTTACAAGAGAGACACCCCTCAGCTACCGTTCACTCCACCAACTCAACCCCCAACACCCCCTCTCAGGCCGAACCACCCTTTAGAGAGAGAGAGTAACGAGTCTTTCTCATTGTCAGCTGGAGAAGCCCTGAAGATTTAACCTGGTCCATTCCTCTCCAGTCTCTCCATTTTGGTCCTCATTCTTTCTTCTCGCTCGAGGAGCTACGCTTGTATACAAACAAGTATTTAGTAACGTTTAATGGGACTTACCCCCTGCGAGGGACAATTAGGGGAGGATTATTGACACCTGGTACTGGCCTCATGCTGTTCCCTGAGTCGTTGCCTCTTTGCTTTTATTACGAGCTCAGGCTTGCTTACGAGACCAGCTCCAAGAAAGCCATCGGTTAGACAGTCCCAGAGAGGGCCTCAAGGCCCTCGGGTTAACGTTTAGAATCACTCTAGCGCGATTCCGCTCATTCAACTTGGGACCCACTAAACTGGGCCTTCGCAGTGTGACTGCAAGAAAATGTTTTTTTCAATGCCAGCTTCATACATTTCGCACGTGATTCTCCATTGCAAAGATTCTTAACTGTGCATAATAGATCAAGAGGGATGTAAAAGCTTATGAGAAAGTTGTTACCTATGTCGGAAGGTGTCGGGGTGTGGCGCTGCAATCGCCGTGTAATGCTAGTCAGCCCATTGTGTACGTTATTAAGCTATGGTACGTGTCTGTATACACACATGAAAACGTATATCAGTGGCCCTTGGCCCTGGCATTATCGCTCCAGTTAATATCCTCGTAATTGGTTAAAACCCGTAACCGATGAGTGAACTGGAAGTTATTACGTACGGGGTGTGCCTTGGTTCTCGCGGTGGCAATGGGGGGTGGCTTTGCGCGACACGCTTCAACACCTCCGGCGTTGGGACGTCGAACGGGAGAATGAGCCGGCATAATATCAGCGTCCTGGCATCGCTGACATCGCTAACATCGATGACATCGCTGTAACATCACACCCTCCTTCAACTCTGCGCTCGTCATTGTTCGCACACGATTTTCTATAACGTTCTCTTCGTACCCTCTTACCGGCTCCCTCTTCCACCCTGATCTCTTCGAAGAATTTCCATTTGTCCTCGATTTTATTAGAATCGACGCCGAGGCGTCGTCTCTTCCTTCTTGCTATTCAGAACCTATCAGATTCTTGCTACGCATCCAACTTACTCCAGCCCCTAATTGGGGTGTCAGGTGTGTAGATAACTCATGACGACGCACCCCTAGGTTGTCGGTTTGATTATTGTGCTTCGATAGCCAATCCGTCCTTCACCCAGTGGGCACGATTGAAATTATATAAAACAAATTTTTAAATATATCTAACGCAAATGGAACATGGCGGCATACGACCTTCTTATCATACCTGTTTGTTAAGACTTATGTATATGTAATACGTGATATTCAGAGCTGATATATTATAATGAAGGCTCTAGTGGAATCTCGTGATATAGTCTCGCAGTCTCGAGAGTTTTCACTCTCTGCACTCGCGCGCGCAACTAGGCATTGATTCCTTCAAGGCTCGACACGCCATTCCTCTCATTACGAAGCCTTCAGACCCTCGATCCTCCTCCTCGTTCTCACCCACCACCTCCTTGAACTCGCTATCTCTCTCGCTCCTAATAGCAACAGGCGAAGAGGGGAGGTGCTGAAGAAGAAGAACGGTGACTGCGTTATTCGAATACTAAGAAGAAAATTGATTGGTTCGATTTTTTATCGTATACATCAGCACCTATGGATGCTGTATGAATTTTTCCCTGGACCACCTCTTTCTGTATCTCATTCACTATCTCCGTGTCGTTCGTATACGTATCCGCTTTCTACGTGACGTCTTCATCCTCCAGTTCTTCAGCGACTTTTCCAACGTTCCAGGAATGTTCAATTACGCATGGAATTTCCTGGAGAAAAAGAAAGTAATGGAATAAAGGATCTTCGGGAATTCCAGTCATAGAGTCCACGTACTACGGTGTAGTACGAACTAGAGAGTGGCTGAGGACATTTTCAAATCTGTTTAATCTTGGTCCAGGACGCGTAAGTGAAAGCTATCTCGTTGAATGTAAAATCAAAGACACAAACAAACTACGTGAGTCAAAGTCGCTCACCCCGTGTTGCGCGACCGTCAAACGTAACTCCAGGTTGACTGCTTCGGTCGGCGTCTTTGATGTGTCTCTGGTATGACACCGACGCTCATCATCTCTCACTCAAAGTGTTTATGAGCTGCGTCTACGCGTCCCTCTGATCGTCGCGACGCCAGGGCGTCCTGACGTCGTGAATTCACCACAAGAGTCAACCCTCTTGCTTCACTTTCCTTGGATAATTAACTGACTGCCACCCTCTGTCTTTCTGGTTAGGTTAGGATACCACCGGATATCCGCCACTGTATCCAAACATAACCTAACCTGTGTCCTCTTAAATCCTCAGTGACTGGAAGAACCGCAGCATCCATAGAAACTGAAATAAAAATCAGTGCTTGGTTTTAAAATGAATAAATTCAACCTTGTGCCTGAACTCGTTCGGCCGAGTCAAATTGAAAATTATCCTAATTAAGGAAATTATGCGTTTTCAAAAACCACCACCAGTCTGCGACTCCATCCGCCAGGACCTGGTGAACCAAACAAAGCATCATATGTATAATATGAGCTATTATGTATCTCTATCTCAGTTTTCATATCCACAACTATCCACATAGGTGAGTACGTGTGAGCCGTTTACGCAAGCTATCCTCCCTTGAACAATACAAACCAACCCCTATTTTCCCCCTGTCTCGTTTCACCAACCATTCAATTATTCCAGTACGGGACTTTGCCGACGGGAGATTACGTATTCATGGTACATCGCGACACCAGCTTCCTGGTTGATTCTTCACATTTTTTCCTTTTTTTCCACATTTTCCACCTCATTTCTTTCACCTACCCCTATATATGCTCGGACGGGCTTTTCAGTAGAAAAATGGTGGCAACGCCAGAGACCGTCTTACGTATACCTTCGAATATTCTCTTCCTGCGTCTACTTGAGTGAAGTAACCAGGGTGAATATGTTTCAGAAAACTTGTTTCGACACTGGCAATGAGGGCCCATTCAGGAAACCTGACAAGACGAATGAACGGGCCCCAAAAAAAAGCATTGTGTATTGGTACATCTAGGTAACTCGTATACCTGTATTACCCATTGCGCTCGAGCAAACATCCGCAAGAGTCCTGAGATACGTCACCTGTGTGTTCAGTGTTAACCTCTGCCTACGGTACCGACGTCCATGTTCTGGTAGGAAGTTCTGCTGCATCATCACCGCTGGAAAGCGAATATTTTCTTAAGAGAGTGCTACAAATTACTAAAGATTATACCATACGTCGTTGCGCCTGTACTGGCTGTGATTCTTAGAGGAGAGTCGTCGATTACGAGGCTCAGGGTAAAGGAGTAAAGAAGCTCGACGTAAGCCTCTAAAACTGTTTGCCAGCTAATCCGTTAGGTTAGGTTAGGTTCTTAGCACAAATAGAGAAACATGGTGGACGAGGCTGTGGACAAGAGAGTGACAGAGATGAAGTAAGCTGGTACGACGGAATCCTGGTGGTTTCTGTCGGCTAATGTAAGGGCACCAGGCCATAGCCAGTAAGCCATAGCGACTAGGAAGCGTGGGACGACGTCGGCGAACCACAGAGAAAAAAAAAAGTAAAGGACGCCGACGCCACTATGACTATTAGTCCATCCATGGTTCATGCTGAGGACTCAAAGAGAGACGAACACGGGGCATGAATGCGTGGCTTGAGATTACGACCAATAAATTGGACCATGGTTCATTTCACTAATTCCCATAATAATCTAATAGATTACGATTATCTGTTTAGTTCGGTTCGTTTACATCTCACGGCTCTTTCCTCTACCTGGAAGTTTCTCAATGAACTTGGCTATCCCTTCCTTTTCTTGATGCTATTCATCCGTTCCGGTTTGAGGAGAAGCAAGATAGGAAAGAAGAAAAATCATCGGAGCCAGAAGTACGTCGCATGACTCAATGGGTCTGTAAACAAACGAAATAGTAAGTTTTTACTTTTTTTTGTATAAATTAATTTTTTTATGGTCAACAAATAATTCTAGAAGATTGATCGACAGCCTCCGTGATAAATTGGCATCGGAGATACAGAAGGAGAGAGAGAGAAGGAATATCTCACGATGCAAACACGAATGAGTAAGTCGCGCGGATCTTTTTGTCAAGAGGCGCTCAGGAGGAGAGACGTCAAATTTAGGGTCCAATTTAATTTAATAGGGGCAAACGGCTCTTCGGGGCTCGAGGAACTTGGGGATGGAGTTTGGCTTAGCGAGATGAGCGAAGCAGCCCTAAACCGAAAGACCGCGTCGATCGGTATTTAGTGGTGCCTGCGACTGACATGTATGCGAGCTACGATTTGAGAGAGAGAAACAGAGAATAAATAAATGATAGAGACAGAGATAACCAAACAGAGAGAGAGTACTAGGCATTGCTGAATATAAACAAGGAAAGAGTTATCTGTGCTCTGCTGCTTCCAGAATCCTGTAGATTAATCGTGGTCCAGGGGTACCATATTCACTATGACAAAGGTTCGATGTGATCTGGGATAGAGAAACCAGAGGACTGTTCTGCGTATATATATATCTTTCTGTCTATCCTATGGAGATACTAAAAAAAGAAGAGAAAGACAGAGAGAATCCTGGGTGCGTGGACAGGTTAACGCGCGGGGGTGTCGCTGCGAAACGCTTAGCGAGATTGCAGTCGACAATACAACAATGCGACACGCGTGACACGCCCGATGGGGTTCGAGCGACACCCGAGGGCGTCTGCCACAAGGAAAGGGGACTATCGCGGACAGACAGTGAAATCTCCCCAATTGTGGTCCCGGATTGCCACACCCCCGCTTAATGTGTTCACCATGTTCGTCACGTTCTCCAGGTTCACCAAAGATCTTTTTCTCTTTTTTTCTTATGGGTATAGTCACATCTAGACCTTAGCCTTTGACTAATTTTATCGGAGTAGGTTTTGTGGGATATAGAAAAAAGAAAGGGGGTTGGCGAATCTTCCCTACTCTCGAATATCTGATCGCGTTTCACGGGAGAGTTGATGCGAAGCACGCATGAGACCTGGGGGTTGTACGATTAAGAGACGCCGAGCGTACGGACGCGTAGCGTCGAGTCGAGTGGACGCATTGCTCTTGGACGTTATTGCGTTTTTCCACTCAATTAGTAAAAAAAATCCAATGTTTATTAGGACGCCGAGGATCTGGGTTATATTGCTGGATCAATCTGAAAAATATAAAACGTATCTTTAAGTTTCAGGATCCAAAAAGGGAAAAGAGCAACCTTAAAAAATCACGTCTCAGTGTACCCAATGAATTTTTGGAATTTTGAAAGAATTTCTAAAAAATTACAAGACCTGCAAGAACCTTAACAGGTATATATTATACTGCAAACGCGACAGTTAAGTACTATAGAAATATTCATCGTATACGTATAGAACAACCCTTTCTTCAGGCTCCATTTCGAAAAGTAGCTCAGGATTGAGAATGAAAAAAAAGGATTTGGTTTGGGATCCCATGACGCAGGAGCTCATCTCCCTAATGCTACTAATCCTTTGGCTTCGACTAAAGGCATTACAGAAGGAAATACACTTATCTGGCAAACAAACTACTCCACCTCCACGCCTCCACGGTTCTTTGGTCCTTTTGGTCCTGCAGCCGTATGGGCTCTCCTCCGGCCCAATAACCATTACCCTGAGCAGGAATATTCCCAGCATCATCCTGAGAGGATCTCGATAACTCGCTATCCAGTTCCTTGGAAGTTCAGCCTGCATTACCGACGAGCAAGATCCCTGAGGATTAAAAAAAAAGTCCTAGACGCAAGGGCAAACCTTTTAAATTCGAAGGACACGGAGAGGCAAATCTTTTCTGTTAAGCCTTGTACGATGTACCTATTATGTTTCCTTGGTCCTGATCTCGAAGGGTGGCTGCAATCTGGAATAGAGAAACGAAAAGAAAGGAGCCTCAGAGCTTGGGGGCATTTCTGCTTCGCTCATCTTTACATTTGTATATATATCTATATATTTACGTAATGACGGATGGCTCCGAATCGAGTTTGAGGTTAGGTTTTACGCAAGCATATGTCAATGTTTGCTTCTACGCGCACACGCTTTACGCTCTCTTGCTTCGTTCAATCCCTCACCCGCTGGACCCTTCCTCTCTGTTCCTGATCGGTCGCTGGACTGTGTAGTCCAGGGATCATCAGGGTATCATCAAAATCATCCCTCGAATATCCAGCAGGCACCCCTCTGGCTCATTTAATTCGATAGCACGCTGCAAAGGGGGTTGAGAATTGAACGATTACCGTACTGCTAATTACATAACCTAAAATGAATATAAACTTAAGGTTTCTCCAAGTGTTGTAAATTAAAAAAATTCTTAATTTCACTACAACGCGAGGCATTGTAAATATGTGATATAAAAATAATCTCTGTCCTGCTAAGGGTAGCTGCCAGAATATACAGATACCGAACCAGAGGGTTGATGTCTTGTATCGCGCGTAGCTTCAACCCCTCAGTAGATTTTGGTGAAGCAAGGTGTGAATAGAGCGCTCTCCGTAATGAGGAACCTAGTGGCCAAGCAGCCAACCATCTATCTAACCAACCCCGCCAACTCCCTTTGCCAACCCTCATTCATCCCCTATCCATTCGCCATCCATTTCCAGAGTGGAGCCACCGCCTCCTCGGCCCAGGCTACAGCCGACGCTACCGACGCCACCCTTATACAGTCCCAGCCATCTAACAGCTCCTCACAGCAGACTCCATTTTAACCTCTGGTGCTGCTCGTTGAGGAAAGTCAAGACCAGGGGACGACGTCGTAGTTCTTTGGACTCTGCCTCCTTCCATCTCGCAGAACTTTCCAAACGCCGTCACTTCATTCTATTTCCTTTTGGCTCCAAGTCTGAAATTTCGCCGACGAGCACGACTTTCCTGAAAGCAGACAGACAGGATCAGTGAGACAGAGAGAACAGTTCTAGGTATGTATTGGAATGAGTTATTACCATCCTGAGCATCGTCACCGTCGGCTATACCCAAATCCCTCTCTGGACTGTGTACTATGAATAAAAAGTCTTAGCTCTGCAGAAAAGCTGAACGGATTTCGTGGATTACGTAAGAATGCGATAACGAGCTTCTCTTCCATTCTAAAAGCTATGACTAATCGGATAGGGGTGGCCTGATCCAATGATTGGCTCGTTACTCTTCCGATCTGTTTGCTGTTTCGTCATTGAATTAATTTCATCCCTTTCAGAGATACCACCTACGCAGCAATAATCATTAACACCATCTACGAAGCTGTGACACTCACCAGTGTATTCTGCACGTACAGAATCCAATACGTTACTGTCTTAATGGCTAATCACAGGAGGGTGGCTGATGTCCTAGTCAGGAACACGAATCGATACTAATCATAAGGGGTGAGCTCGTTCACGATGTCTTGGAGGTTATGTGTCTTTCCCTTTCTTGTGTTCTTTGGAGGAATGAAGAAAATCTCTTTGGGGCTGTGGAGAAAGGGAAAAGATTGAGGCGAACCTCGTAGAAGACGTGGATGGTTAAGGGTGGGGACGGTGAAGATCGTTATGTACCTAAACAAATCTGGATTGTTTGCAGTGGCATCGTTTCACGCATGAGGCCGCGGGTTCTTTATTCCTTTTCCGATTCAAGTTGATGCCACTTGAGCGAGCTGGAGTGTAAGCGAATGCGAGGGCGCCGAGGACGACGAGGGTGGTGAGGGCGCGGCAAGGGTGAACCTGGACGGCCGACGCTCTGCACTCTACAGTCGTCAGTAGTCAGTCGTCGGTCACCCCCAGGGAGCTTTGATCTACGCCGCACTCCGGAACTACCACCAGCTACCCTACTGGAGTCTCCACTTCAAGGTCTACTCGGCCACTCGTCCACGAAAAGAATGACGTTCGTCACGCGTTTTTAATTCCGCACACGGTTTTATGAGTGACGAGAGATCACGTAGTTCCAGGACGTAACCTAACCTGGAATCTCAAAGTTTTTAAGATACAGCATCCGTGTCTCGACGTCTTCATGGATCATTCTAGGTTAGGAATCTTTTACCTAGGTCGACGAGGCGACCTGACTGCGGATACTCGTTTCGCTTTTCGCTTCCCACTTTGCAGGCTAAAAGACGACAATTAGATGTCGCTGGCTGCGGCTCCTGCATATTCATGGAAGATCAGCGCGCGTTTAGTTTCGAGGGATGACGGTGAGTTGATCAAAGGCGCGCTTGCTGGGATCTCGAGCTCCTCTCACAGCCCCACCCAATATATACTGTCCTCATCCGGCCCTCGTTCTGGCTTTTACTACAACCAAAGACCACAGCCCGAACTCAACTGTACTTTTCAAATAATGACCCTGTCGTATTGTATACCTTTGCATTTTTTGCATTAACGACTATGCCGCTTTCTTTTAATGTTTCGAGAGAGCAGCGAGCTCTTCGAGGACTAGGCAGTCGTGGAAGAGAAAGAGAAATTGGAAGAGACTAGGGAGATGCTTGGTATCACTGTTTCCTGAGATCAGACGTTGAAGGTTAAGCCGAGGAAATTTTCACCAAAATAACTGCAGGTACTGCAAAATGGCTGCATTGAAGAAATCTGGAAGACTTTGATTAAAGTTAATATTTGCTCATATAAGTGTCCATATACGTTGATGTTTTATTATATATACATTTAATAATAATAATAATAAAACACGTACACACGCATATATATATATACTCACTTTATATACCTTTTTGCTTTTCTCAAATGCAAACGCAGACATTAAAGGATTTAAGTTGGCAATTCTATCCCGCCATTTGCGTGGCTGCTTCCGCTTCCTGTCTTCCTTTATGGGCTTCTGGCCTTCTTGCTGGTTCACTAGCTAGTTGGTTCGCTGGCTGTGATATAATTTACTCTTCTCTTGAGATGTCAAGAGATTACCGTTAGCCAGGAAAGCCACCACGACCATCAGGCAGATTGAAACAACCCCTACTACCCTGCTGAACTGAACAGGCCTTTAGTAAAAAGCTCCCTCCCTTCCCTCCTCGTCCACCCTCCGCAAACTCAGCATGATCCAACGAAGCAACAACCCCAACCCATTTATATATATATCCGTAAATTTTATCTGTTATTTATTTAAAAGTTTGTCGTCGTGTCGCCGATTTCATTTCTGTAAGTGAAAATTTCAAAAACATTCAGAAAACACACGGACTCACGTTATTCCATCTCGACCTGATCCGTATTACGGTATGTTTGCACGGAGAAGAATCCGGGCTTCACCGATATAAAACCGCAATTTAGAAAACGAGATCTCAAGGAATTCCTAGTGTTTACAGAGAACAGTGTTTACCCTGTGAACGATGGGGCTGAAGAAGCCATGCTGAATTTAGGGATAGCCGTATGCTTCCTTTGGTTTTTCTTATATCCTCTCTTTCATTTTTATGTATTGCCAAAAAACATACAAGAGCCATCGTATAACCTTAAAAAATTCTACAATTACGTTCGCAGCTACGGAATTAATTTTATTAATAACAATTGTGTCTGTACGAATATTTTAAATCGGATTGTCGTTTATGACGCAAGAATAAGCACGAAGACGGAAATACGTCACTATTAGTTCATTTTCAAATTTTTAAACGACACGCGGTACTGAATTCAAGAGTATACTACGCACAGAACATAATAAGCCGGCTGACAAAGCTCAGCAAAGGCGAAAGGAGGGAGAAACCCAAGCAATTCAATAAGAATTATGATTTTGGTATACTTGAAGTGGAAGATATTCGACGTTTGCTAGGAAGCAGCCTATTTCGAGTAGAGAACCTTGTATTAAGGGATTATCATTACCCATGGCGGATATCCATTATGGGTTCCTGTATAGGTCACGTTTATGCCGTCGCTATAGATTCATGGACTATTGGGTAAGACGATTACGTTTTTCAAGCTACCTGTAGTAACCGGCGTTTCTCATTGTTAAAAATCTTCGCGGACCCACGGGAAATCCTTTTAGTCTACTTTTTATTCTCTTTCGCGCAAACGTTGATCCCAATGATTTACCTGTGTCGACGATTTTACGTTTTTATTATGGAAGGCAGTCTACTTACATTAGTTCTTTCATGTATCTTAGTCACTGTCATCTTAATTTATTTCACGAAAATCACATGATGCTATGTACTTCACTGAAACCTGTTGTCTTTCAATTTCTTTTTCTGCTTTCACTAGCAACTTCTTTTTGGATACCTGCAATTCTTTCAGCTGCTGTCAACGAAAGTGTCGCCATCGTTATGCTCAGTAATAATACTCCTGGTTTGTATAGTGTTAGAATAAATATCGTAGTCGGCAAGTCTGTTTAGAGACGATGAAGAAGTGTCACGTTTGACTGAAAAGGTAACTGGACTAGACATCTTTTGCAGTTGACAACTTACCGTTAGCTTAGCAACGAATGTAGTGCGCAGATTTTCCAGGTTGACGAAGTAGTACCTGGTACAATTCACAGATGGCAGCACTCTCGGTGACGTTTACAAGTCAAACTTGCACGGCAATGGCGGCAACCAAATGCACAGGTATATGTAGCTGGTGTACTTATCTTGAATCAATGGTAAGAGATAAATTGAAGAGATAACTAGCTGAGTTAAAAACGGAATTTCTACGTGAATCATGTATAAAGTCAGAGACACATTTAGAAAGTGTGCATAAGTTTATTATATTTACAATTTATTATATTACAGAATACTAAGTCGTATATGAATGGGATAATTATTAGAATTCAGTTCGCAAGATTCTCTGGGCGTTCACATACTTCCTGCAGATATACTTACTCAGCGGCTTGATGAATTTTTCAGGTGTTCAAAATATAAATATTCCTGAAAAGGATGTAAAAGCTAGTTAGATATGACGGAATTGATATTTGAGCAATTGTAAAATTGTTGGTGTACCATGAGGAAGGTTGCGCCTAGCAGAAGAGCCTTAACTTTCACTTTCATATTCGAAGGAACGGTTAAAAGTAGAGTATAATCAAGAGCAAAATGATCCCAATGATGCATCACCGATGCAATTTGATGAGTACCGTCTGCGGATATTATTTGAAACTGTGCATCTTTGTACATGCAACAAGAGAAAATATTTGGACCGTATATATAGCAGACGACTTTTCTCGATTCGTCATAGACAGTGAAGCTGGATGAAATGAGTGTAAAATTTTGTTCAATGCTTCCAATTGCATCATTACACACAACAGTCATTTTCTGAAAATATATAAGAGGTCAAGGAGGTTCTTGCATAATTTTGTCTTATCCTTAGTGCGTTACTAACGTGAAGAGCACAAGGAAGGCATCCACAGCTGACATTCTTCTTGAACGTGAAAGCCAACTCGCCTGTGGGGTCAAGAAGATTTAAGGTGAAGCCTCGCGAAGATCCCAGGATGTCACGTTGCCATTCTCCAGAAACTTCATTGGCCAGGAATATCGTTTCAGCTCTTGGAACTCTTACTCTGTATTGGTTACCGGGATTTGATTCGCCCAGGACTAAAAGCAGTTCTTTCTATCATTGTATACCTTGATGCAAATTTTATTGAATTGGATTTTATACGTACGTGCGCTTAGTTGTACGATCTGTTGTATCTCCAGCTGCTCGATGCTACCCAGGAAGTCTGTTCCTCGAAGAGCACTTAGCTGGGACCTGGGTGTGGAGACCCATCCTGATGTGTTTATGGGAATCGGTCTTCTTCTGGAGGCTTCGCTAAGGTCTATGATAATACCAGGTTAATTTTATAACTATAATTGAAAGAATTTTTTTTTTAATTTCTTTACCTTGTAGCTGGGGTTGAGAGATAATGATAGTGTTGGTGGTAAATATTGGTGGGTCAACAGAGCCATCTTCTTGGCGTTCATTCTCTGGACGGGCTGCCTCGTTGTGGATGACTTCGCAAGAAAAAATTATTTATTAATAGATTATAGATAAGCAATCAGGAAATTTATGATGAATAATTAATATTTATTTACCAGCACGGGATGGCGCAGTTTCCGTAAATTCTTGGGTTTGACCAGTTGCGTTCACTGTGGGTTCTGACATTTTCTGCGGTTGTCGTTTCACTATTGCTCCTCATTATCTCCAACTGATTACCTGGCCGTGTTATCACCTGCCATTCGATAAACGATATCTTTTGCCTAGCTGATGACGAACGACTATCTAGTCTGCAAGATAATTTCTGCAATCATAAAGCATCGTTAACTTTATTAACAGATAAAAAATAAAAATCTTATTGCTTTACTTCCACCTTCTTAAAATCGTCCCAAGAAACCTTTCAATATACCCTAGCTTAACGTTGAGCATGACAGTATTTTTAAGTTTACCGATTCTTAATTGATCAATCAATATCAATTGATCCGACAAAAAAGCCAAAAACATTATATTCCAATTATTAACCCGTTCTAATTTTTTTATAGTGCATAAAAAAGCCCTGTCACCCCTAACAACAGATTTTGATCTTGTTATCACAGCTTATAAAAAAAGACTCTTAATTGTTCAAAAACTGTCAGTAGACCTCTGACTTCCTGTGTCCTCCCTCAAAAAGATAATCCTGAACAGGATTATGAAGTTGAAATACGCAATGTCCTTGGAAGCTCATTGGAATCCGTAAACGTCCGCAGTCTCGCCATTCGTATACCAGCATCTCTTATTTGCAGGAATAAATATTCATCCATAGCATCATTTCCCGAGCTCAAACTGAAACACTCTGTAATACTGTCTGAGTGAACGAACGTAACAATACCAAAGTGTATAAATAGTTATCGAACGATCTCTATATAGCTTGAGCTGTGAATTTCTTAGGTATTGCTTTATGTTTTTTTGTTTAGGCACACCCCATGTCTTACTTGTTGCTGCGTCGAGAAGTCGGCATGCGCGTCGTTATCGATCGACGCCACTTGTATAAAAGGTACGACGTCCCTGGTGGTGGTAGACAGTAGCCACTAGACAGAACAGATTGTAATATACAAGGGAAAAATTAAAGAGACTATTAAAATATTAATTTGGTGTTCAGATAAGGCTCAGACGACAGAAAAATATATACGGAGAGGACTGTGAGTCATAAGGATTCGCCCGAATGAGGATTTAGAAACACGTAAGTCGTTTGGACGTCATGGATTTTTATGTATCTGTCGTACCTTTGTAAGCGCGGCTTAAGCAAACTAGAACGATCCAGTGCGTTTTATGGTATAACCTATGAGTGTTAACGATGATTTGCAGAGAGCTACTGTCAAGGGTAGGGATTCGTTAGTGTTTTAACATTTGCTGGACGCCGCCGGCGACGCCGGGCGTCGATCGAAGCGAGGGTGGAGTTATGACGGGCTCGCGTACCTACGCCTTGTTCAGACTCTTGTGCCATGTCATACTCAATCGATCTTACAGCCATCTTATTCTTGTTACGTCATATATTGTTAATGGTCTTGGATCCGTTGATTAAGTCAGAATCCGAATGGAGATCATTTTGGAAAAATCTTGTTCCAGTGGACATGTCACCGTTATCAGGTTGGATGCTGTTGTCAGGGCTTGCTATGGTGGCAGCCCTGGCTCCTCTGACTCCATTATCTCACAGAACGAGCGAAGGTTCTCTCAGGAGTGCCCTGGATGCTGTAACCAGGAAGCAAAGATCTCTGGACCTCAATAATCAGGACTACTACAATGATCTGAGGTCATTCAAATATCGTGGAATGGCTAATAGCGCTGCCGAGGCTGAGAGGAAGCTGGAGGAACGTCAACGTAAGAGAGAACATGAAATTCTCGAGGAAGATGATGCTGATGATCTGGAGTTTCTTCCTCTGGGTATTAAATTGTTATTGATGATTTCGATACCAGCATCGAGACGATGATCACTAGTTATTTGCTTGTAAATGATTTTCTAGAAAATGGTCAACTGGAAACTGTAGGCCAGGGCTTTCAGAAAAATCAACCAAACGGCTACTGGCTCGACTTGAAAGTTCCTGAGCGTTCTTTAAACGGAAAGGCTCTTGAGCAAGCACTCAGAGACTACCTGGAGGTTGCACCAGGTCAGGCAGAAGCAGCTCCGTCGCCATTCCGTGAACGAGAGCGTGGTGGAAGTCATAGGAATGGAATAGGAGATGAGAGGAGGGGACCAAGTGACAAACAATTGGCAAAGATCTTTCTCCAGGAGTTGCAGGATGGGTCTTCCTCCTACTCTCAAGGGAAGCTAGAGGACGAGGATTATTTGGATACTTTGTTATCAATCTATGACAGATACAGGGCAGATCAGGAGAGCAAAACTCGCGGGTTAGTCTTTAGGATCCTCAGCTGACACTAGACACGGAAGAGATCAGTAAAAATAAAATTTCGTTCACAGAAGCGACATGGGTAACGCCCCTGCAACGTGGGGAGAAGTCTTTGGCAGACATGAAACATTGGGTAGGAATCATCTTGCAGAAGGTGACCGCGAAGAGTTACCTAATAGACAGAGAGATCTACACCGAGAACAAAACCAAGATATTCTTTATCCAATAGTGGTAGAGCACAGGAATGTCAATGCCAGGTATCCCTTAGGGCGGGACTACAAGTACCGTGATCTCAGAAAGCGCTACCCTGTAGCTAAGAGAAGTCCTAAACCTATGCAAACTAAGCGACAAGTTACGGATCCCAAGGTGATTAATTACCTGAACTCTTGAATCTCGAGACTAATTATATTGACTATTTGGCACAGTCTAATTGTCTTCTTGTTTCTATTCTATGTTATGTTCTATAGGTTGCTCAGGATTTAGGAGCTTTGTTTGGAACACAATCGACTGAAGATGCTCTTCACAATCATACTTATGAAAGTCATAAGGATGATCATGATCATGAGCATGATCACAGCAAGCATCATGACCATGAGCACGAGCATGACCATGATCACGATCACGATCATGATCACGATCATGATCATGGCCACGTGCATGCGCAAGAGCACGGTCATGAGCACAGCCAGGAACATACTTCAGAAGCGTCTAACGCCACTGCGCAGCCTAAGGGTCAGAAGGAGAATGCAACGAGGGAGAATAAATCTAAGGAGCGTTCTATTGAAGTTAAGAAGAAGAGCGTCGATTGGTCACAATATTTTGGGATTGATCGGAGGAAGAAGAAGTCTTCGCTATTAGCTCGACCAGGAACACAGAATCTCGATGACGAGTGGCTGCTTCAGAAATACTATAAGGTCTTTTTAAATCTACTACTACCTGGACAAGGTAGACGATTCTTATTAATGTTATTGATTAATGTTTCTTGAAGACCATGGCTGAGAATCTGAAGCCTATGGATCGCGAAGCAGAAGAAGAAGCTGGTGAAGATGACAGGGGTAATAAGATGAGAAAGATCTCACCTAGATTGAAGAGCATCAAAGAACTCATCATTGAAGAGCTCCTTAGGTACATGGGATGGTTAGATAACTCTGATCTGGAGGAACTCGCCGTGCAGAACAACTTGACTGCAGACTATTCAGGCAGGAAGAACGAGGATAACCTGGATGAAGATGATGGTACGAATAAAGAATATATAAAATATTCTAAGTAGGAACCTTGAACTTTAGCGAATCCATTGAAAAGGTGGCGCCAATGAAGATGAGCAGAGTTGTCCGGAACTCGAGGCTATTGAGAGGCACTGCAGAGCTGTTGGGAAGCTGGCCGGAGACAAGGCTCAGGTTCTCTATGCACCCTGCGTCTTGCACCAGATCTGTAGAGCCTGCGTGAGTATCCTGGCAAACGGGGAAAAAATATTAATTCTTCAAAATTACTAACCAGGACTCTTAAAATTCATGTCGCAGCTGCAGGAGGAGGATCACGGTCAGGACGATGAAGATACTGCAGCTGCAGAAGAAGAGTGCAACGGTAGCTTTGCCATAGAGGCAGCCAGGGCATGCGCAGGACACGACGGAGGTACTCAGGACAGTCAGGAAGCTCGAGAAAAGTGTGCAAGGATTGCCCTGGTCCTGTCACAGCTCCAGCGACCACCAGCTAGTGCGACCCTCTGTCGCTCTTCAACTTCTGACTCAGACGTAGCTGATTCCTGTCTTCGACGTTATCGCTTCCATAATTCTCATCGCTTCCGTTACAATCCTTACGCAGGTTCATCTCATCGACGTAATGGCGCTAGTGGCGTCAATGGCGCCCAGCTCGAGCGATAAGCTATCGAAGACCATAAAGGATTCTCGGCGACGCGTCATGTCGGAAACTTCTCCTTTGCGTGTGGCGTGCGGAGCGTCGACGTCGCTGTCATCTTCTGGAAGCATTCTATCTATTTAAAATGTGACGGCGACGACGTCGATACGTTTCGCTTAAATATTTCAGGTCTATTTGCGAGATCATTTTAAGCTCACGTGACTGCTCTTCCTTCCGGCCATATTACACGAGGACACCCGGATCGCATTTGAACGAGAAAGACAATAACTAGATGGTTAGAGCTTATATCTTGGAACAACGAGAAACCAGAGGAGGTTATGTCATTCTAAAAAATTTATTAACTGTTTCGGTCAAGAGGTCCGAGAGTAGCGCGTGAACCTAGAGACAAAAAAAGCTTCCGGTCAGCCGAGTCATTATCGCGAATAGACTATACCTCACGAGAGTAGATTCTCTCTGCATCCAAATGATGCATTCACATGAAATACTATTCGATACGATATATCCATTGAATGTTGTTAAGAACTATACTTAAAGTTAATTATATCCTATATATTTGTGAGTACTACGAAAGTCACTAGTATTCCGATCTTGACGCAATAGCCGCATACAAGCTGACGGAAAGTTACGAGAAAATGAGGCCGCGAAAAACGACGGCCAGCAGGAGACGAATTAAAAGAATAAGAAGCGATCGTACAGTGACTGTTACTCGACGTTACTCAATGTTCGAAGATGACCGTTTAAATAAATGTCAGAAAATTTATCGATATCTTTCAGGGGATATTAATGAGGATCGTGCACAAGATTCTAGAGTACATCCATTACGAAGATAATATATTATATTTATGTCGAAGACAAGAATGCGTACTGTGTATCGGCCCTATGTGGACGTAATAAATATATTTAAACATACTGAAGAGTAAACTTCGACTTAGCGAAGATCATTCGGATGAGATTAATATTCTGGATATCTTCATTCATTTTCCGTATCTTCACCAACTGCAAGATCTTCACCATCTTTTATCTCTTCGAGAAGTTCCAAAGCCCTCATACAAAATGGTTGGTAGAGTGCCATCAGCTTTAACTGTAACGTAGCACAGTCGACTGAGACAGCATTGCACCATTTTTCCTTAGAAAATTTAACAGCTCACCTCTCATTGTCACCAAGTTCTCCATGAGCATCTTCAACTCTACCATCATTTTGTCAAATTTCTCCATGTCAAAGTTAGTAGCCATTTCTTCAATCCCAAGGAGTATCTGCTAGCTACAACGGTTCGTCAGATTTGAATTTTAAAAACTGTTGGTCGTTAATGCTGAAATTTCAGCCGATAGATGGCACTAGTGTCACAATCCCGTTTACCAGTTGCGGATGACTACTTTTCGGCGTTAACCGAAGAGGTAAATAGGCTGAAAATCTTATGGTGTAAAATAGCTGATAACACGATGCGAGATAAAGCCTTATTTCTTCTTTATCATCTCATGCATTTAAGTTGACCTCATTTTTTCATCTATATGTGATTAGTTACTTGCATAAATCGATTAAACAATAGCCGAAGTACCATGGCAACTGTAGCTAAACAGAAGTTAAGCTCGTGAGGTCTTGATTATTTCATTAGTAGAGATTAAAAAGATGTCTGACAACAATAGAAACGAATTACCAACATCTAATCTAAGTTCTGAACTGACAGGTATTTTAGAAGAATAAAATGTTAAGCTCGTGTAAGATTTTATTGCAACAATTAATAAATCTGAAGCGCGACGAACTGCATGCATACATTATGTATATTACAAAGTCCAAACTCGTGAAATTTATAATTTGTTTATTAAACAATTTTAAGAACTATTAAGACGGCTTGAGATTTCACCGCTTTTACTTAACGAGGACGCGCCGGCCACGAACAGAAGATCGTCTAGCGATTCGTCTATTGCGACAACGGATATCCGGAAAGCTGACGAACTTGATGGTTATCCGGAAATAAGTTCATCCAGCGACGTACTCGATCGAGAAGTCACTTTAAAGCAGTTAATTGTTGCAAGGGAAGATGGCAAAATTATCAAATGGGAAAACGATCTGTTTCACGAACATCTTGTTGAACATTTCAAACGAAAACAGGTATAGGAATTAAATAAAATTTAAAGAATCTTTCATTAGTCGTAAAGGCACATTGTGGTATTTATTGTTATCCGAAGGGAAATTACCTTTAAAGGAATTGTTCTATGATTTTTAGATGACTCATGTTTACAATGACGAACCTGATAATTTAATACTGATAAAAAAGTATTCACGGAAACTGGCGGAGCTGGAGAGACTCGGAGAAGAAATTCAGGCCTCGAAGGAAGAACAGGAAGCGGAAGTGAAGTGTTACCAGAAGGAATTAAAATTTAAAACGGCAGAAGCCAATAAGAACGTTGAGTCAATGATTTCACGTGAACGGGCCGTTGGCTTATTGACGTACCGAAATGGAAAATCATTGTCAATGAAAGACGTTCAGAATTTAATATCAAAGCAAATTTCGAAAATGAAAGAAATGGCCAAATTTCGAATTCGTTATGTACGTTCGTATGCGATTAGTAATAAAAGAGAAAGTTTTAATAGACAATACAATTAAAAGCATCTTTATTAATTTCAGGCCCGATTACGTGATGATCTCATCTCGAAAGAAACTACCCTGAACACTTTGAAGATGTTAAATCCAAATTTGGGAAAAGAGGACTATCGTCGACTGGAGGATGAGAAGTTTTACTACGAGCGGGAGCTTTCGAAATTGGAAAACGAAATAAAAAATTTGGAAGAGAAACACGAGAAGTTGAAACTCAAAATAAATTCGACTGTGAAAGCTGCAAAAAAAGTGCGACTCCAAATTTTGAGTGTGAAAAAAATAAGCGATAGTTTGAAAAACGACATAAAACGTGCATTTCAAAAGAAGAAGATATCTTTAAAGAAATTACAATTTTTGAAAAAATTTATTATCAAATTAACTAACGCTTCTGGAGTCGTAGCTCATCCTGAAATAACCTCAGAATTGGCGATCGCCCGTAAGGAGCATGAAAATTTGATAAAAAAAATTGCAATAATCATAAACGATATTAAACAAATAAGAGAGTCTCTGTCCGTCATGAGAGCAAGTTTAATGGTACACGATAAAAAAGCAGAAAAGAACCAAGATAACAACGAAGATGATAACGACGATGACGACGACAGTAATTACGTACGTCAAAAATCAAATTTGCCGCCAGTTGCAGGCGGCTTTTATCTTCCGCTCCGTATCACGTAGTCATTAAGAACTAAAATGAAATTGAAATACTGCAGTAAATAAATACACGTAAACATTCGTTTGTTAAAAGAGTTTACAATAATTAGTTTATTTTGGCGTTATTTGGTGTATATTATTCGTTCATTAGAAATAAGTTGCCCTACAAAAAAGTCGCCTTAGCGATCATGCGTGACTCATTCGTTTGTTCTGAATAATTCTCCCTTACCCCTTTCACTTTGTGTTTTAATCGACTTTGTCGAAATTCCAAAAAAAGTCGTTAAGAATTTTATAAATATTATCTTCCATCCAACATCGTGAACAATTCAGCATTATTGACTACCCAATTACAGACTACCTCGAGTCGAGCAACTGGTATTAATTATACTTCTCAAGTATAAACGAATACAATTAGCATTACCGTTACTATTACTGCGAGTATACATGGCGAAAAAATGGAGCCCGACAGACTCCGTTTAAAAAATTTCTTCAACCAAAATATTTTGTGCCGTTTTTATATAATGACACCAACAATCGATGTCACGCCCAACTTCGTGAACACGCGAACGACGAACAGCTAGATACATATGATAATGGTGATAATGATGATGACGAGGACGATGATGATGATGATAATAAAATTACGACAGCAGTAATAATAATCGTAACAATAATAAAGATATTAGGTACTAAAGACACTGGGTTGGTGTTATTCATTATTTACAATTGTTCCTTACTGTTATCGAGTAAAAAGGATGAAATGATATTAAAAAGAAAAGCAAAACCGGAAGTCCAGTCAAGTTGGTTGATAAAAATGAAGGCAGAGCATTCTTATGTAAGATTAATTTTCGACCTATTATGAGAATTCGTGTAAATAGAAAATATGCTTGCAAAGAGTCATAAATATGAAAACAAAAAATATCTTGAATATTCTTTTGTCTGAATGTTTTTTCTGCAAATACTCAGAGAACAAATTTCTTTATATGTGAAAGGCTAGTGATCGCTGCTTGATGGTCTGCTAAATTTGATGAGAAATTAAATATAAGATTATATTCCCAATCGATTAGAAATTAATTATTGGGTGTGATTACTAGAGATATTAATTACTTTCGTACATACTATATATATACCTCCAGTCATTTTAACCATAAGCGCACACAGAAAAGAAAAAATTTTTCTTATGCATTTCTCAACAGGCCATTTCGCTCATATTTATAATATTGTACGAATTTAAGAACACATTTAAATAGTACCGGTATTCCGGTACGTGCAGACGTACGTTTGGCTCTTGAAAACGTATATATATTTTTTTCTTTTAATCTCCCAATCATCCTTATCAAGTGATTACAGCGAGCTCAACCGGATTTTTCGCGTTTCGATAATGAATTTTGGGTCTGGGCCCAAGAGTCGCTCGGTACCTTCCTGTTTCTGTATACAAAGGTTAGATATAAAAATATTTAAAAAATCAGGCGCTTGGAAAGATATACGTGACTGCGTTAACTATCGTGTACGGTACTGCACGAGAAAACTACCCTTTAAACTTTACTGTTATAAATTTATAATTATTAAAAATTTCTCTGTGCAAATTTCCAAAATATCTTTCGACTGTACTGAGGCATTTAATGTCTATAAAAAATATATATATAAAATTCCATCGTCGTTATCCGCGCGTATCGGTGGATACAAAAAGAAACAAGAAAATTTCTCAAAAAGAAACAAGAAATACAAGCTCGATCAACGAGCTCAACCTGAACGTCTTCTAGCACAAACGACAATTTTCTATAACTGATTTCTCATCTTTATTCAGAATTTCGTGCGTTCACGTAATTCTTTCCTTTTTTATGAACCTTTTCAAATTTTCAAAAACGCTCTCAATACTTTCGAACCAAGCAGAAGAGCTAAGTCGAAAGGGTGTTGAGGGTCGAGGGTGGAAAATAAGACCATCAGCTCTTGAAAATTTCACTTTGCAATTTACGAAAACATCATTCGTTCATGCACTCAGCGCACCCAAAGACATTTTTGACTTAATTCCCTCCCCTCTTCTTCATCTTCATATTTTTCAAAACCTTTTTTACTCTTCGCCGTGAAAAATTCCTGCAACGACCATTGTTCTTTACGAAATAAAAAAAATACTCGTATCTCTCTCTCTGTACCGTCCATACGATTTTTCAATATCTCTTTTCTCTTCCTCTCTCTCTTTCTTGTTGCCAAAGTATTACAGCATGCAGCATCTCTTCTTGTTCTTCTTATAATTGGGCTTGAGGGGCGGTCTCTCCGAGAGCTGAAACTTCCTCACGATCCTCACCAGCTCGTGAAAGGCTTGATCTACGTTCATACGCAATTTCGCGCTGCACTCTATGTAAGGTATTTTTAATTGTCTCGCCAGATTCTGCGCTTCCTCGATAGATACCTGAAGTATGGATAAAAAATAATATATCAGAACAATTCTGGAATTCATTTATTATCAAGAATCTACGTACGCATAGCTGTCACTTACGGTTCTTTGATGATCAAGATCAGCTTTGTTACCGACCATCAGCATAGGAAATTCGTCACGATCCTTCACCCTGAGTATCTGCCTGTGAAATTTGAACATTTCGTCGAAGGAGGAATGATCCGTCACCGAAAAGACCAACAGGAATCCTTCCCCGCTGCGCATATATTGTTCGCGCATTGCACTAAATTCCTCCTGGCCGGCTGTATCCAAAACTGCAAAAAAATTTTTATTTACATCGTTAACAAAAGCGTGATCGATCCAAAGAATAATTATCATCAGTGTACTGACTGTCAAGTTTGGCAGGGACGTCATCGATCACGCACTGTTTCGTGTATGAATCTTCAATGGTGGGATCGTAGTCCGTGACGAAGTAACTCTGAAAAAATAAAAATTATTAATACAGACTCGATTACAGTACCAAATTTTCATTAGATACCAGAGACTCATGGATAATAAAAAATATTTATATACGCATCGCCCACGTATCGCGCTAATACAGTGAAATAAATAAAAAATACATGGTTATTCGATTTCCCACATAATATCGTAATTCAAGATCATTGTATCTGGCTGTACACGTTGTTTATCGAATAAATTGTCAAAATTAAAAAACTCAGCAACTACAGAGTGAAAATAATTTGCCCAAAATTACGTTCCGAGTACTTGAATAAAACGTCTCCGGAGAAATAACGTAAAACAGCACGTAAAGTTCCAGTGCCGTACCTATTTCAACTAAAATTTCAACGATATCAAATAAACCTGATTGCCAACAATAAAAAAGAGACGTAAGAAGAAACGCAAGAGAAAAACAGAGAGGTCTAAAAAAATCGCACATTGAAACTAAAATAAAAAAGAAGTCCAATAAAAAATAATAAAGGAAGAGAAAATGATAGGTTAAGTCCCTCGCGTGATCCATGAGCTACCGTCGGGTATTAAAGGAGATCGGATTTATCCGTAATAGGAATTCATCAATGGCGCAGCTGCGAACCTTAAGCCGCGTTCGCAGTATAACGACACGGCAACCTTCTCAGGATGGTCTTCGCTGTGGTAAGACGCGAATCGAAGTCCGGAAATGACGTGACCCTATCTCCATTAACTTCCCCCCCGTCCCCCCTTTCCCTGTGTCCTCAAGCTGTTATTGCGGGTAATGAATTGAAAGGCTCAGCCCATACCGGATGATATTGGAAATCAATAAAAACCTATAATCATCCTGTTCCGTAATATGAGCGACATTTGTATACATTATATACACACACGCGCGCAAGAAAATTGATATTAAAGTTCTTTGATGAGCGTTATTTGATTTTAAAAAAATTAAGAGAATTTCAGGGCCCACGTGGGGTTTCGTAAGTGATACGATACTGGACCAGTCCCGGCTAGCAAAGCTTCTGCTTTGTGCCACGACTCATGATCAATATTGGTACAAAGTTGGTACTGGTGTGGATTTTAACATCGGCCCAGCGCGGCATGTCAACGCTGAGCCAATATTGAGATTGGATCCTGCACCAGCGCCACAAACCGTGCCTGGTCCTAAACTTACCCGGTTCTAATCCGGTACTGGTTCTATAACGGCATCCAGCTGAGTGGAATTGAGCCCGATAAGCTTATTCAGGCATAGGGTTAAAATCTAGCACTGGCACACCTCTGGCCCAGGCCAAGCTGCCGACAGGACTTCCGCGCTTGGAGGTTATGGGTCGAAATCCCAATCGGAGTCGTCTGAAGTGAGGCTAACAACTGTGACGCTAACAACTTCAGACTCTTCGTCAGATGGGTAGTGACGTTTCATTATTCGTCATTTAAAGAATGACGATTGTGACTGACCATCATTTGGGAGTAATTAAATGGTAACATCAGTGTATGTATACGATGACGCTATAACAGCTGATCTCGACATAATTAAGAATCTCTGCAATGACAGGGTCAATGCTGCACTGCGATAAATGATAGTGAGTATCCGTCGTGCTGACTGAGTGACTGACTGACACAAACTGGAAACAGCCGTGATATCATCTGCGCTTGGACAGATATAACCCAGCCTCCGTTAAAGCCAGGCCTAAGATAATATAAAACAATTTTAGATCGCGCTGCGGGAATAATAATGACAGCCGGGGATAATAAAAAGAAAAAATGAAGGACGGATGCAAAACATCGCGAATCGTGTCGATTATTCTTTAAAGCTTCTTAAAGATGGCTGCCTTAGAAATAAAGACGAGTATGTCAATGACTATATTATTTTTCCGTATGATTCTTTAATCATCGCGTTCGTTCTGCAACTTTTCCCTTGTAGATAAAATTTAACATACGCGTGACGTGTGATAATAAAAAAAAATTCCTACGACTGCAGAGACCGCAGCGATGACGTTTATTCCCCAAATTAGTAATGGCTTCTTGGGGTGACTATTCATTTGAAAATTTGTAATTCCCGCGTTACGTCAACGATATATATATACACATATCACTGCCGTTCTTGACCTCGTAAAGCATATATATTTAGCACGAGCTTGACTCACGCAGTGGTCTGGATTAATTAATTTAAAAAAAATCGTTATACGAATTGGCGACTAGACGGAAAAAAATTAAGCAAATGGCTAAGGTACGGGTTAAAAAATTGGCGCGAATTTCAAACAACGACAATCTTTACGTACGCAGATATAGGGAAGAAGAATTTGAATTAAATTTTTAACGGCAATACGTTCTGTGAACTTTTTCAAGTACTGGATGATCACACGAGTCAAAGTACGCAACGAATTGAAATTATCGAATATTATACCGAGCGACTAATTAAGAGCGAATTCATGTGTTATTGAAGTACCAAACGCATTACGTCATCGCAGGAATTCACATACGGTAGCGTCGTACGTTGATAATCGCGTCGATGGCCATACGTATCCATCTAGAAAGTTACGCGATCGACCAGACACGCATTCTTAGCCGAATATAGTACACTCTTCTATGGAGTGGTAGTTTTACATCGAGTTTCCACTCTAGGTCTGTTTTATCAGCTGTGGTATTACGAAGAACAAACTACGGGATACATACCAAAGAACTGGCACATCTCCTCATTGGAGTAGTCAGCCATAAGGAAAAGAAGGAAGGAGATACCAAAGAACGTCACAGCAGCTGATTCTAGTAGCAGCTACTAAAAGATACTTATAAAAATACTAGGAGAGTAATCCACAAATCCTATAAGGAATCCAAGAAAGCTTAGTATCACAAATACACAGGAACAATAGGAAAATAAATAATTGGACAAAAAAGCATATAAAATTTTTATTCGCTAACGGGGTACAGGAAAGTTAGTTGGATAGTGACAATGATTAAATTTATAAATGGTAGAAAGAGTTACAGTGAAAAAAAAATCCCACACGGTATAATCGAGGTCTCAGGAGATTCGCTAACATAACGTATAGTCTCTCTTAATGTAATTCTCCCTCTTTCTCTCTTTTTCTCCTCACGTGCAAAAACGACGAGGTTAATGCGTGGGTAGTCCTGGCTATAACGAGGAATGCCACGAAGGTGGCGAGCGAATAGGACGCCATTGCTTGCATTAGTATCCTGTTGCCCAATACTATACGGCATTAGAGTTGACGCCGCTTTGTATCTTTTTAAAACCTGACAAATCTTGTAAATACTCAATACCGAAGAGATACGCAGCACCAAAGAAAGACCAAGCGTATAACGACAGTTTTCGTAATTCAAATTTTCCCGCCCTCCGTATACTTTCAAAGCTCACATTTAAATGGAGGTTAAAAGCCATTTACGGAGAATCAAAAAAGAAATTTTACATCGACGCCAAGCACCAGGAAGCGTCCACTCGAGATGCCTGGTTCCTCTGAAGAATAAAGATAATAGAAAAAAAAATCTAATCGATAAGGAAACGTCAAAGTAACCAAGAAGCAGACATACGCAACGTGCGTTACGAATCTACGAGAAGTCGTAAGAAATAGGATAAAGATAACAGATTTATGAACGCAGTGACAGTGCTCGCGTTAATAAAACCGTCGAGTTATTCGCGTTAAAATTGTTAGCTTTGAAAATTTTTTGTAATAAATACAAAATTCCATGATACAAACAAGAAGTCATAATTAACCGAGGTAGAAAGATAGACGTATAATTAAAAAATAAATACAACAGTAAATTTGCACTGCAAATCGCGCTTGAACAAGCTACCTACATAATAATAATAATAATAATAATAATAATAATAATAATAATAATAATAACAACAACAACATAATAAAAGCTCGCGCAATGTATTCATCAATCATGAAAAATATACGGAGTCATTGAACTAATAAAGATGAAAAAAATAGCCGATTCCCTTATCGGAAACAATGTCCTTTCCCGCCAATCCGGTTCGACCCACGCCAAAAAACTTTACCTTCCGATTGGAAAGGGTTAACCAGCATGTGGGAGTTCGCATGGAACCAATGCCAAATACGTCATTGCTCGATTATTTTTGTACTTGACCACCTGACATTCTGCATAAGTTTAAAGAACGTCCAGAGGAAGAAAAAAAAAATTATTTCATAATTAATTAAATATTTTAACCTGAGCATACATATACGTATGCTTATAGATGAAAATTAAGAAAAAAATTTTGCACGATACTGTACGCAAGGTGAATGCTATAAGTAAAAAATTATCTCATAGGTGGAAAGATACCAAAAACTGTATGGTATGTCGTGCATATCGGTACACTATAGCTATATATTATGCTTGCATGTGTGTAATGTTGCTGTACTATCTACGGAAAGGATCCGCTAAGCGATACGTAAAGAATTCTGACGCAGCGTTAGATGCGTAGGTTAACACGAAAAATTACGTAACTAAGTATGCTTTGAAGTTCGCATATCGAATTAGGAGAGACGGTTTACATAGTGCGTGACGACACGCGTTCCTGAGTACAACGTACGCGTCGATAGTCAAACGCCACATGTGTATAGATACGCGTACGATAAAGATACGCGTACGATACTGTACGATAAAACTGATGCATAACAGAGGAAGCAGAGATAAGTAATCTGCATATATAGATAACTTCATGGAATGTCATCTCGTTATACTATTTATGGTTATTATTCTTGGGACCTTCGTGACTAATGATAAATGAGAATTAACGATCGGTGGTTTTACACGTGTCTAATCGGATGACCGATAACGTATGATGATTATAAACGTAAAATCGATTGCGGTGTTAAACAAGCGAAAAGTCATTGCGACTAGGAAATGTTTTTAGTTTGATTCGGACGACCGAGTATTAGTTTTTAATAATTTTTTTGTTGCAGCCAGTGAATATAACGGAACTGTATGGGAAATTAATTTTTAAAATTCCCGCGTAAAGTTATAAGGGAAGAAAAATGTCAAGATGAATCGATTGCAGCAGAGGATTCTGTGGATAATTTATTTCATTTGATACTTTCAAGGGTAATGGCAAAGCAGTCGTTAAAATCGCTTACACGATGCTGATATCAAATGATGGGTCGGACGAGTAATTTAGCAAGTTAGTGGGAAATGACAGTCATTGATTCGTTTAATAATCGCGGATTTAAAAAACTTATATACGTAATCGAGAGCGCCAGATGTTTCCATAAAAGCGTCAAGTTAAAAATAAAAATCTAACCGCCCCATCATCGCGAGGGGATAACAGAAAGCCAGAGAAACGAATATTTACAAAGCCTCGGTAAAAGGAGCACGCACTGTCACTCTTGTGTCATGATTAAAAAAAGGAAATCCGCATACGTCGATTGTAAACGTAAATAAGTATCTGTGTATAACGAGAGAAAGATGGGATCCCTCTGAAAGATGAGTGTTGAATCAAAAAAGTTTTTCTAAACGTAACTGGGAAAACTCCGATCTCTCAAAGGCATTTTTAAAATAGTTGAGAAAAACGTTTTCTTGTCATTTTTAAACGTTACAAATTCAGATCATTTTTTCAGTCCCATTCGTTAACGCCAATCAAACGTGTAACGTCAGAATCACTTTTCAAATTTGTGTTGATCGCTCTCAAGAAATTAAGAAGATAAATATTTATACGTATATTAAATATAAAGCATATAAAATGAGCGCCATCTAATCACCTGTATAAATTGTATAGTGATAGCAGATTTTCCAACACCGCCGCCACCAACGACGACCAGCTTGTAGGTCTGTGCGTAGCTCTGCCTCTCGCCAGGTCTCGACATCTTTTCTTAGCGTCAGACGAGATTTCTTTTTTATGGCACTGAACACGTAAGATATGTAAATCACATAGGAGTATCACACGAGAGAGAACGAGAGGGAGAAAGAATGACGAAGACGATGCACGAAGTAGAATCCGACGAAGACGCCACTGACTATAAGGATTGTATACTGCTATTTAAGATCACAGAGAATTGTAAAAGTATCTCTCGTCCCTCTACAGTCCTACAGCGTGACAGGACAGTTCGCGACTGAATGGCAAAACGCGAGCGCAACGGACTCCGTCCAACTTTTTTCTTACACTACTGCGTCTCTCTTGTTCCTCCTTGTCACATATATTATCAGGTTAGCCAACAGGATGGATTAATGGTAACTTCAGGGCCGTACGTAACACGTGCTATGTAACATTACGGTTAGCAAAAAATGTATGTGAAACTCGCGATTTCGCATAGAGAAAGTGAACTAGTATTTGTTCCTTAAATTAAATACGTATTTTATACACAGATTTGTAGGAAGAAATGAGACTTCTTTGTAGTAAACGATAGTGAATGCTAAGACACGCTTGCCAACGTTCACTTTTTCTAGGCAGGAACGTAACTGGGCGAAGGGTGCCCGTGGCTTTGATTATGCTTGTACGAACCTTGGATAATTCGCTGTAAGAAATCTGATTGCACTGTTTTTTACAGTGAACGCTGAGAATTTACTTTAGTAAGTATTCTGGATGGAGATAGAATTCAGAGCATTTTATGATTTCAACAGAATCCTCGGATTATTTATGACGACTGATATTGAATGTCTTTTTGTATTCATAATCGTCTTGCTAATAATGCGCGAATTTCAAAGTGCCAAGATTATTGGTAATGAATTATCTCGTTGCATCGCATCCAACCTAAGGATGTATTTACGTGAATAATAAATTATTTAATCGTCAAGCAAATGTCAAAATCTCTTCACATCGCACGTTCCTATATGAAACAAACACTTGTTGAGGGACAATAATAAAGTAGGTGTACCTTTAAAAGAATGCACTCCTAATTAGTCACGCGATCAAACCGTTCTAATTGATTAAAAATTGGTCTACTGTAAATCCTAAAGTGAAACGACCGTTAGACTCTTTATTCGAGCACAGACGACACACATTAATATTGTATTAACTCGATTCCTTTTTTACTTGCAACAGATCTTCGCAACAATGGACATTATAAAATTAGTTTATGTATCAACTGTGTAATAGATAAGATCTTACTTTTGTCACGTTTAAAAAATTATCATTAAGTTAAGAGCACGAGATAATTATTGCGCAAAGCTCCTTGATTAGACAACAAATTACCAGAAGTGTCATTACAATCATTAGCAAAATGCTTATGATTACTAAGCGCAAATTTTTATCGTGTAGGTGCTGACAAGGAATTTGAGCACTTTAAGGGGTAACCGGGCACCGGCGGCCATTTTTTCTATGAACCGGTAAATTATCAGACGACTATTGCGCCATCTCTTTGGAGAACCTGGCAACTGATTTTGACAGCTGTCAGTTTACTGATACATTTAATCAAGGCGTGCGTGACTGTATCTGAAGTAGGTATAGACTTTTTTCAACATTTTTTATTACTCATGTTTAAGATAAGACAATAATAAAAAGAACATCATTAAGTTATTAATTAATAACAATGAGTAAAGATAATCGATCGTAAAATTCTAATTGTGCAATTTGTTTACTTAGAAAGACACGCTGCTGCGTGCCACGTGTAATTCAGTTCTGTGACTTGGATTTGACTCCAACTCAACTCAAGCATAGCGGCTGACTCGTGCGCCAGTCGACTGGACGAGCTCAAGATGGCAGATACGGTGAACGAAATCGTGGCCCAAGCCCAGGAAAATATTACGGGAAATGTAAATGGAACGACAATGAGGGTCCCGTCGACTCCTGAAGGAATGGCTATAGCTTATGGGAGTTTAATAGTAATGGCAATTCTGCCAATCTTCTTTGGAAGTTACCGATCCGTAAGACACCATAAGGAACAGCAGGTTAGACACAGTTTAATTCTCTATTTTTCTTCCCGTTTAACGTCGATCACTATTTCTTTTTTAATGTTAGCGGTTTATATTTGCCGTCTCTTTATGATTTTTTTTACTTTTGTGTACTGAGATTAAATTTAAACAATTGTAGATAAACCATGGCAGGTTTCATGTGGCTTGGAAAACAAGGCACAACTACTTTTGCTAACATATTTTTCATTGCTGTTTTAGTTTTACGATTGTCATCTTTTGGTGGATTGTTTTTTTGAAATATATTTTGTTCACTTGTGCTGAAGTGGGAAAATTAAAAACTGGAATTATTTTTTTTGAGTAACTTTGCAGTCTTTGCTGCATGGGTATTCATTGTTAGGATAATCATTTTTGTGTACTTTTATTTTACAGAAAAAGTTTGAAGACAGTGGGGAGAAACCAGAAACTTTGTCACAGAAGGAAGCAGCGATGTTTCCTTTGATATCCAGTGGCGCATTGTTCGGCTTATATTTATTTTTTCAGGTATAAAGTTTATATTTAAATCATTTTGTTATTACCATGTAGTAGAAGATTAATCTTTGAACTAATATGATATTTTCAGATATTTTCGAAAGAATATATTAATCTACTCTTGACTGGTTATTTCTTCTTTCTTGGAGTTCTAGCGCTCTGTCATCTTACAAGGTAAATAAAGAGTTAATTAAAATTATGTCAAGAAAAACTTTGTAGCCGCCTTAAAATTCAATGACTTTCCTCTTTAATTTCAGTCCGTTGATCTCATCATTGGTACCAGCTGCAATCCCAAAGACACAATATCACATTCATTTTACTGGTGCTAAAGACAATAACGTGGAGGACATTATCGATTACAAATTCAATCTGCATGATATCGTCTGTCTTATCTGTTGTTCTTTTGTTGGTGCTTGGTATCTCATCAAAAAGGTGAGTTTACGAATGATGAATAGATAAATAAATAAAAACGTAACAAACTGAAAACTCAAATATTTTGTTACAGCACTGGATTGCCAATAATCTGTTTGGCATTGCATTTGCTATCAATGGTGTCGAGTTACTGCATCTTAACAACGTTGTGACAGGATGTATATTGCTATGCGGTCTTTTTGTTTACGATATATTCTGGGTGTTTGGTACGAACGTCATGGTGACAGTAGCCAAATCATTCGAGGCACCGATCAAACTCGTTTTCCCACAGGATCTTTTGGAGAAAGGCCTGGCAGCTAGTAACTTTGCTATGTTAGGTTTAGGTGACATTGTAGTGCCAGGAATATTTATTGCATTGCTACTTAGGTTCGATCACAGTCTCAGCAGGAAATCCAATACATATTTCTATGCAACCTTTTTCGCCTACTTTATGGGATTACTTGCGACAATGCTTATAATGCATTTATTCAATCATGCACAACCTGCACTACTTTACCTGGTGCCTGCGTGTCTTGGAACTCCCCTATTGTTGGCTCTCGTTAAAGGAGACATCAAAGCTCTTTTCTTGTAAGTACCGCATTCTTTTTCTCCACTAAAGACTTTTTCACACCGTTTCAAACTACTTACATTCTGCTTCAATTCTGTTTCAGATACGAAGATCATCCATCAAAATCAAGTGAGGAAGTGCAAGTAGACGCAAAGAAGGACAAGTAATGAATAAGTACTTGAATTTATAACAGCATGATGCGAAAACCGGTACGTAAACGTACCGCAATCTAATCGTCTGTCAAATTTATCTTCTTCTGCGAAATACTGCCACCTTTCATAGCGACCAGCTAATAATCTTAAAACATCCCACGATTACTTTGTGATCGTGAACAGTGAACTCTTATGATTGCAAACATTAACCTTTCTATTCGTCGAGTCGTGTTAATTCTTAATACAAAAAAAAAAGACATCTACTGTCTCATGCTGACAGCTAAGCTGTAACACACGTCTCAGATTGATAAATTATAAGAATCAATCTATCGCAAGTATTCGACGATTAAAAAATTTCTCGCGCACCACGAATTACCTTCCGTTACGAATCATTTGATTTCGCCAAAGTCGTAGGAGACGCGTGGTGAACGAGCAATGAATTTTCATAGATAAGAAAATAGAATTTTCAATTTAGATACCATCAAGGAAAGAAAAGAAATTATAATAAACAATTCCCTCTTAATCGACGGAAACGTTATTAAAGTTAAGTAAAGATAATAATGGCGTCCCCATAATTTATTATCTAATTAGGCCGAAGTATGTAGTAATTACTATACGAAAGTCATTCCAAATACGATTATTAAATGCTCGAAGACACAATGAGACGAGACACAGATCAGATAATTGCTGTGTAAAATTGAGATAAGTCAGGAGAAAATATTTACTATAGCTACTTTTTGTGTGAGAAATCACATTAGGCGAGGATTTAATCGAAAGAGATTTAAACAATGCGTATATACATGAATCGAGTTCTCTTAGATGCTTGTACAAGGAAATTAAGATGCTTATATAAAAAAAAAAGTTAAAATGATAAAAACCAAAGTCGGCTAATAGAATTTTTTACAAATAATACCGACTTCAGCATCCGCGCGTGGGATTGAGAGTGGATGGATAATTGTTTGTTAGGTAATTTTTCTATGTCCTTTTATAATTTATGTGACTTGTCGTTCTTATACCGATCCGCTAGTGCGTATGTGCACATAATATTACTAAGTAATGCATAAAAGAATTGCGCGAACAATGATCGATGTAAGTAAAATGAAGAAGCAGACAAAAAGGTGACTCTAGCGCACAAGACCGAAAACATTTATTCTTCCATTGAGGTTTAAGGAGGGAGCTTTTTGATTAATGTCTTTTGGATCTACACGATTTATCTTGTTTCTGATATTTGAAAAGGTAATCGATGATACGTCGCGTTACTTAAAAATTGGCGAATTAGGTAATAAAGATTATAATGTTAATCTGTAATTTGTCACGTGTGATTTTTTTGAAAACCTTACGTAGCGTTATTGATAATGTTATTATTGGGTTAAACGGTAAAACTTGCCGCAAATATGCGTCTTCTCTTTTGCCCTTTGATACTATATTCTTAGAGATTTAAAAGATGACGTGTAATTTAAATAAATTTCAGACGTATTTAAAATGGCTTGTAGAAAAAATAGCCGGTCACAGGCGTTAATTTTTGTATAAATCTCACGTTTAACGACGTGTTAAGAATATACAGTAAGATTCCTGTTAATGGTTAGGGTGTTGTTCTTAGAATTTAAAGTTCTAATCGGGATGCATGTAGAACGGTATGGCAGCGAGTTCCACAAATTGGGAAATTACCGTTTTACTGGGAGTTTTTAAAAATGTTTTCTAACGGAACAGCGTTGAATAGCGTAGTAATAACCCGGGTAGACAGTAAATGCTTAGAATGCGCTTTAAATCTTTTTATTCCTAAATTCATATGGTTACACATAAAAAAGATGAATAAAAGCACCGAACTTAAGCCTTTGCAGCATCTTCCACCGCCAAATTTTGTGCTGTTATTGGTTCCAATTCTGTTATTCCATCCTTTGATACTTTCTGTACCTTGAAATTCGGTAAATTAACTATGAGGCGCTTGTGAATTTCGCGGACGCACTTCTTCATCAGCACGTATGCTTGCTCCTCGGAGAGGTCTGAAAAACAAAAGAGAAATATTAGACAGGACTGTTGTACGGAAACAGGAATATGATTTTTCGTTTATTTTTTTAATAACTGGATAAGCGCAGTACTTACCTAAATTATGATATCTATCCAAAATTGTGAGAGAGAAGAATCCACCATAACCGTGAGCTGCGTATGGTACTTTTATGGAAGATGCAAGATAGTCTATAAAGTACAATTCAGGACCTGTTTCATCATCGTAACCTGCCATAAGTAAATTGACAAAGTAAGGAGTTCTGGTGCGAAGATAATCAGCTAAGTTTCTCCTGGTAAAGCTGGCAGCTGCCTTCGGAGATAGTTCATACCCATTACGCATCTTATACAATTGTATATTCTTGCCAATATATTCTGAAAACTGAGTTGTATCTCCAGATTCTCCAGACACGGCCATTACAAGCTTATTAGAAATCTTATGGATCTTTTGCTCATCTAAAATAATAATCATGCATTTCAATGTCTAAGCAAAATAGAAATAATGATAAAGGTTAACCAATATTTTGAAGTTTAAAATTATATTTTATTTACCGCTTTTCATGACCATAATTGACTGGGCATTTGTCATGTCAGCTGCGACCAACACAAAGTCTCTAAATTGAATTCCAATTAAACACTCCATTTTCTTCGCTAATATTTTACTATCCAAGAACAAGCGGTCAGTTATTCTGAAAAACGCCTGTCACTCGAATATGGCCGAAGACATATTTGTTCCCAAATCAGTGTGGCCAACAATCCCAGATCACCATAAATGCCAACAAATCACTAGACATAGGGATTTTTTACAAAAAAAAGAACAAAACTGGATCGATGGCGACACTGAAGAAACCGTTTTTCTTTTATTTTATACGTCGCGAATTTTCGAATGACTTTTCGAGCGCGAAGCCATCAAGTCTCTAATGACAACCGGATATCTTCTAAAATATACCGATTGCTTGACATATTTTTTTGTCTGTCTTGATTGCCATTGTTTTTTTAAACGGTTAATTGCCTATGCTCCTTCGAACGACGGACATTGTAATCGGCGTGATTAAAAACGTTGCCTCGTGACATACGCTCAGCAAAATGCCAGTAGATCAGATTCAGTATTCAGAGAAATACAATGATGACAAGTATGAGTACAGGTTAGTGAAAATCTTGACATTTAACCCTTTCAGTACGACTGTAATCCTTCAATTTTTGCAACGTCATAGGACTTATTCCAACAAGATAAATTATTTGTAACTATAAATGTGTTGTCTGATCATAAAATGTTATTGTAGACACGTTATTCTACCAGCTGATTTAGCAAAGCATGTACCCAAATCTCATCTGATGACTGAAACTGAATGGCGTAACTTGGGAGTTCAGCAAAGCCCAGGATGGGTTCACTACATGATGCATGGACCAGGTATAACGAATACTTAGTGCCGAATGATTGTATCATTATGATAGAGTTAGCTTTGAACTTTCTTAAATAATTATATATTTTTAAATATTGCTATTGAACAGTCACGTCATTATTTTCTTTCTACTTTGGACTTGCAGAACCACACGTTTTGTTATTCCGCAGACCAAGGACTGATGTCCCAGTCAGAAATGGTTCAGTCCAGCAAAACCAAAACGTTTATTGTAATTAAGTTATGTTACAAATAACTGCTTTGTTAAAGACAGTACCTACCTTTTCATGTATATTGTTTAACATACATGTGACAGCATGTTGCATTGGATGCAAACTCACAGATTTGGCAAGCTAATATGATGACATTGTTAATTGTTTATGTATAACTCTAAGATACTACTAATTATAAGATAACACTGTACAATATTTTTCATGTAAGGTATGGCTCAAGCTGCATTGACAAACTTCAAATAGTAATTAATTTAGTATCACTCGCTCGTCCGTATATTCTACATAAAAGCTAATTTTATGTGACATGGTATGATATTTCTTTAATTGTCAAAGCTTGTCGATGCAGAATCCTCCGTCATGTGGGTGAAGGAATAAAAAATAAATTATTTTTGCATCATTTTGTAGATAAATCATTGTGACCTATGATCTTTAAGTTAATCGCTGATACGAGGTGATTGTTTTATTATCATCAGTGATATTTTATAATTAAAATTGTCATTGTACTTTACTTTTAACTGTAAAATCAAATATTTGATGATGAAAAAAATATGTATCGATGAATCACTTGTTATTAGTTACGTATTTGAAATTAATAGCAAGATCAAATGTAGGAGTTTGAGAGTTTTTCAGATATAATTAAAAAAACAATGACATGAATTATTTAATACTTCTTTATGGACTTGCGTATCAAAGCCAATCGTTGTTTGTGAGCCTCCGTAACTGTGGCTCGTTTATATGGTCGAACTTCGTCAGTGCCAAAACCAGGAATCCACATGTTCCAATTTCTCTCTGAAATGTATATTGATTCAATGAAATCATTGATGATATTAATATAATCATTGATAATATAAATATAAGCTTACCTAAATGTAACTGTACATCTTTGACTTCTACTGTATTTGCATGCCTGTGCTTAGCTAACAAACAAGCAGCATTTACAGTTGTTTCAACAAAATCATCTGCCAGCTGTAAGAGTATTTCTTCGACTTCTTCGTCCAATTGCTCTGTAGGATCTACTTCTCTCACTAAGTCTTGTAATCTTGTCTTGGTAAGAAACTAAAAAGAAACAATGAGTCAAATTCCTTACAACAATCATAACATGAACTTTCTTACCTGTGGAAAGTCTGTAGATGAGCTTGACATCGAGGATTGTTGTGCCTGCTGAACTTTTGTTGGTTGAGATGCAAATGATGCCTGTGGAGGTTGCGTCTGAGCTTGTAAAGTCTGAACTGTATTATTACTCTGAAGTGTATTCAATGCTGGTGCTGGAGGATTACTTGGACCAACCGACTGAAGATTTCCCAATGCAGAATTCATATCTGCATTTCCAGTACCAGTTTGCATAGCAGACACTTGCTGAGCCATTTCTACATAAAATAACAAACTTAAACTTATTAAAATTACCAAGAACGAGCATGCTATTTTTAACCACATGACATTCGCATCACGAAAAAGGTTTCAATTTGACAAAACACATAACCACAAAATTACAAATAACATAATTCGCCGAAAAGCAAAGGACCGATACTTTTTAAAAAAATTCTTATCATTGAACAAAAAAGGAAACATTATTCGTATTTACCTCATACAACAAATTTTCCACCAGCTACAAACCTCTTTAGAAAATTCTATCCTTTACGATTACTTTTTGTTTGAAACTTCAAAACCGCGAGAGGCATCAACTACAGGCTTACAAACTTGCATCAAACATTAGTAATTTTAGAAACAATCACAATACCTCAAAGTATCTATAACATCGAATCATCCAATTGAATACTATTCATCCAACATTTTCACTTATTCCAAATATCCACCAAAATAATGCAAAGGATAATAAATTACCTAAATACAATTACCATCGACAGATCATAAGATCCATCATAAAGTATTGCAAACAATAGATGTCGGTACACGTAATCCAAGAGGCGAATGAAGTAGTATGCAGATTTAATTCGACCCAAACTTCAAGTCATTCCTGGCAAGAAGCCGATACGTATTATGGGGTTTGTGCAGTTGAACTGGGTAGTTACATGCGCGCCGCCGTGTAAAGTGGGACGTTATACCTTAACGTCTCCGAAAATCGCATTCTAGTGAAAAATTCAATTTCACACACATCCTCTGTCATCAAACGTTCCAATTCGTCTGCTCCAAAATCATTCTCATCCAACTCCAAGAAAGCATATAACTCACAAGAAAATCAGCTCACAGTTATTCCTCTTTCCGCTGCTACTCCAGTTATCGTTTCTGCCGACACTGCTATTTGACGTCCTCGTATAAAGGCCAACGGTGAGTAGAATCATTTAACATTTTATACCTATTCATTAATTTCGGTACCTCCTAGAAACCGACGATCAGTCGAGTGCTTAGACTGACTTAGAATGCTCCGCAATGATTAAGTGTTTCGTGTCTCTATTTTATATTTTAGAATATTATATATTGCTATATACTTGACAGATGGGCATCGATCGCACGGGCACCTGTCTCGACAAGAATTTTCAATGATTCCTGCATACTGTCAAGATGCTTGCGAATACTCGTTGGAAGAAAGAAATACATGTATGGCGAACAGTGGATTTTTCTTTTATAATTTCTTGTCTTACGAGATCCGTGAGATATTAATTATGAATTTTTGGTTAGTAGCTCGATAACTGCGAATTTATTTCGACTACTTGATAACGAGTTATTGATCTAATCCATCTGTGTATGTAAATGTTTTATTCAGATTTTGAGTTCTAATTTTGCGCGCTGGCGATACGATGATTTTACTTTTATCCTTTAGCTCTCGCAATCTATCTCGAGTTTTATTTTAACGTTGATTACGACTTCTGGTGATCGTCCAAAGAGATTCTCATTCTTACGAAAAAGCATCAGTTATATTTTGGCTCGATAAACTGTTTTTTTATTATTATATACATACTTATGTATGTCCTTTACTTATAGGTATATTTACCCATTACGTAATACCGTATTGCATATTGTTTACGAGGCCCCAGTTTTCCCTCAGTTTCATGTTTTTCCTGTGTAATGAAATTCCGATTTTCGTATCGCGTTAAATAGTATTTCTATCTTATATCGACGTTTAGTAACTTCAAATTTCCTTTAATGCACGTGGGCGTATGTTCCTCAATTTTGGATGATAAAAATCTCATGATAACAAATTATCAGAAATTTCTCGTACGATTTTTTAAATAATTATCTAATAAAATGCACTACGTACATATAACAGCTTTTATTCATGAAAAGTATAATGTTTATTATCAGCAATTAATTCGATTTATTTTATAATTATGTCGTATAGCCATTCCGCGTCTGTTTAATAAGTGATTTATAATTTTGGCAAATTTAATTACTAATTAAGACTGTATCTGATAGGGAAAGGGGGGTTATCACAAGTGGTATAAAATCACGTTTAGATGCCTTGAAGGTTATCACCAAACTGCTTGAATCTGAATGATAATAAGAAAATACTTTAAGATGGCCAATCATTAGGAACGTAACAGCAGCACAATCACATGGGCATCATTTTATTGTCACTCAAAAAAAAATCACCGTTATCGCTTTACTTAATCTTATCAGAGTATTTGCCCACGTTGTGTGCATAAAAGGGTTTAAGGTTCAAAAGAGGGATGCAAAAGATTTATCAGATTCTTGAGCTTGCTTGTTGATACGCAATTGAATGTTTTCTATTTACCATTTAATGACTTCTCATTTGCAGATCCAGATTAACAGCTATAATCATCAATGGCAGACAACAGTGAAGCCGCAAAACCGTAAGTTAAACCGATCGATTATCATTTTCATTTATTATATTAAGTACAGTACCTGTGCAATTGGCTTGATAATATATTAGATAAGCCGAATGACTTTGCATTTCAGACCCCCCATAATACAATATTATCTATTTAGTAATAACTGATGATAACAAAATTGGAATCATTGACGTCATTTCATTCATTAACGTCCTTTTCAATTGTGTAGTAACTGTTACAAAATTTTGAGCATAATTTTTTACTATACCCTAATACAACTGTGACATAACTAAGAATGCATATTGTACATGCAATCATTAAATTGATAATAGATTCTCTTTATAACTTTTGTACAATTATTTACACGAATTCTTGGACGTACATTTATATATTGTACAAGTTTCATCTGTCTTTAAATTTTAGTGATAAAAGTATACTAAACTTGTACTAAACGAATTGCTGTTGCAGGCACGTATGCCATGTGACACTCAATTAGTATCATTATACCATGTAACATATGCTTAATAGAAATATACCATAGTATAGTTGACAGTCTGGAGTGTATATAGTTACGTCATAGGATTTAATAATGTCTCGTTCAATAGAATCTATTTACTTTTAATTTGAAGTCCGTGCAATAGATAAAGAATTAATGAAAATTGTTTCTCCTTTTCAGAATTCCCAAAGTGCCACCGAAGCAGCAAGAAGTCAAGTGAGTGACAAGTCATCGAAAAGAATTTTTCTATTCAACATGCAGTCTACTGACTGATTATCTTTTCGCAGTAGGCTTAACATGTGATATTTCTCATCGATCCACAGGCTTTGCTGTATTATTAACATTATAAGTATCAGTTGTGTAGAAATTGCTACTGGTATACCTAATGAGTATACGATACCTTCTTATCAAATGTTAATACTTTAATATGAAATCAATACGACTCCATTACCTGTGTTATCTTTTGAAAATTTTTTGTCCGATTATGATTATGAATCCTAATAACAAAAGTGATCGCTTGAATACGACTCCTTATTATTGAATATAAGTGATGATAAATTCTATTTCATCAACTCTCACTGCTCAACAGCTATTATAGTGATCATTGCTGCGTGGTGAACAGTCTAGTAGCGAATTAGATCCCTCACTATGTCAATGCCACGAGTATATTTAACTCTGCAAAAATTGTCGTATGTTCGTAAGAAATAGCATATATTATCGTACTCTAGTATATATAATAGTCCATTTGGTTTTGAGATAGATTTTACACAATTTTTATAGATTATTGAAAATAATTAGGAGCCCTTTTTCCAGAGGTTTAATTTCATAAGTGCATATTGCGACATTGTTATTTTATTGAATAAAATTTCGACAGTCTATTATTGTTGAATCTTAGCCGGTCTCCTGATCCTACCGGTATATAAAGATACATTGACTCCAAAGATTCGAACAATAATTTCATATCATAAGCATTTTCTTATCTCTAATAGATCAATGCCTGAATTATCAATTCGTTCGATTAGCGCTAATGAAAAATAATAGAAACATCATTCCACGTTGTTAATATTTTTTTGGAAATTTGTATGAAAATGTAGAACAATTGATGTATTAGGATAGTAAGAATTTTTTTGTCAACAGATTAATGATTATTGTTTTCAGGCTCGTACCTAAGATCATCAATGGCGGCATTGCTGGTATCATTGGGGTGTCGGTGGTTTTCCCACTGGACTTGGTTAAAACAAGGTTACAGAATCAAGTCGTGGGACCCAATGGTGAAAAGATGTACAAATCAATGTAAGTTCAATATTTGGTCTACGCAATCTCACATTTAAGATACCTTCACTTAAGATAATCTCCTTCAAAGAATAATATTGTTGCAGGTTTGATTGTTTCAAGAAAACATACAAGGCGGAAGGATATTTTGGAATGTATAAAGGATCCGCTGTAAATATTTTATTGATAACACCGGAGAAGGCTATCAAACTCACTGCCAATGATATGTTCAGGCACCATCTGTCTACAGGTCCAGGGTATGATTGATTGAAGTTTTTAAAAAATCTTAATATATACTTCTTTTTAGAGTTATATATAAAAAATTATTCAATCCTTTAGCCAACCTCTGCCACTTCCTCGTGAAATGTTAGCTGGTGGATCTGCAGGTGCGTGCCAAATAGTAATAACGACACCAATGGAATTGCTTAAAATTCAAATGCAAGATGCTGGTCGTATTGCAGCTGCAGCCAAGGCTGGTACGTGTAGATCAGAGCATTACTGATTTCTTTCTCTTTTAAAAAAATTATATTTCTTATCACAATTGTAATATAAATTTCGTAATCTCACAGCTGGTCAGCACATTCCCAAGGTATCAGCATGGTCTATAACGACAGATCTTCTTCGTAAACGAGGTATCCTGGGGTTGTATCAAGGAACAGGTGCAACTGCCCTTAGGGACGTGACTTTCTCCGTCATTTACTTCCCACTGTTTGCAAGATTGAATGATCTTGGTCCTAAGAGAGAAGACGGATCCTGTAAGCCATTAAAAACCATTATAGTATTCCTCATATTTTTTTTGTCCTTAAATAATATTAGTTCAAGCTTTGCAATACTTTTTTCTTCTTCCAGCTGTCTTCTGGTGTTCCTTCTTATCTGGTTGTGCTGCCGGCTCGACCGCTGCCTTACTAGTTAATCCATTTGACGTAATCAAAACGAGATTACAAGCAATCAATAAAGCACCCGGAGAGCCAACGTATAACGGCGTCCTGGATTGCATAGGGTAAGTACTAAAATCGTTGTTATTAAAGTAATTTTCTGTACAATCGTACAAGGGCTTCTGTACTTTTTAGAAAAACATTGAAGAACGAGGGACCCACGGCATTCTTTAAAGGCGGTGCTTGTCGTATGATTGTGATAGCGCCATTGTTCGGTATAGCGCAAACCGTTTACTACCTCGGGGTCGCGGAGCAACTCATGGGCCTCAAATAAAAGCGTTGTCGTCGTCGTTCTAGAAAGTTACTCACGCTTGTGGGCGCGCGCGAGAAGCAGACAATAATACAAGTATTTTTAGGAGTAAAGCTAATTTCTATTATATCAGGAATCTCGGCACGAGTGGCGCCGTGCGACGACTGCTCGGTGGATTTACAGAGAAATAAGAGTATCGACTGGAGACTCAGTTTCCACAAAATATTAAATGACGGCAGTGGGAATTGTGAAAAAAAAATAGAAATGAATCTTCCAGTTCAAGAAATTAACACTAGTTATACACGCAGTGCTTCGATAGCCACTTGTGGAAGATTGTTTTTTTTTTTTTATATAAACATACTTTGCATCGTAGCATCACTTTGCTAGAATAATTTTTGTGTGGATTGTATTACCACTGACAGATGCTTAAAGCTTGTATTGTCACGAACATTCTTTTTGAGAAGTGGACTGCAAGTCTTGATTTATAACTATTTTTATTTGTGCCATTAGTAAATGATAATGAGTGAGGTTAAATCAAAGCAAGTGTCTGCAATGAGATTCAAGAAATTGTAGATAATTTTAATCAGTGTCCACAGACAGATATCGATTATTGAATTGAACAAGGAAGTGTTTAGAGTGTCAATTAAGGTCGAAGGAATTTTACTAGCCAGTCAATTAACTGAAAGATTGACAGCATTCGTTAGAGAAACAATTTACTTTATGAAAATAATTTTTTTGTCAGTGATCGATGTACTCAGTAACTCTCTAGCCATCCAACCTGTGCATTTTGTCTTTGTGACGAGTCCTACTAAGTATTTTTACTCTTAAACACTTATTAGACTTCATCCGATTAGCTGGAATGAATTTAATGGAACATCAAAGAAAAAGTAATACTTAGAGTTGTTCGATGAAAACACTGCCCTTAATTATCCTTTGATATTAGTGTAACCAACGATCTGTGCCCAATCTTTGTCTATCCACTGTTTATATAAACGAACAATTATGTATTTCATATCAGTACTTTCCATTGCACTGCGACAATATCTTGGCTCAACTTGCCGAAGAAGAAAAAACAGGTCCAGTATATATGATTTCCTAAGTAAATTCATATTCAACGACATTATGGATATTCAGACGTATTCCCTCAATGTCGCTCTCTTCCTCTCCTTTCGTTATACGATATTTAGCCAATTTATTTAGTAATTTACTTTGTAAATAGCAACGCGCGCGCATTGCACGATTAGGCATATACGTAAGTTGATGAAATTTTAAGTGAACAGTGAAAAATCATGTGAAAAAAAAAGCTTGCAAAAGCATAAAAATGTCCCTAGCTCGAAATTTCCTCAGTCCTCGTTGTTCCTGTTCTCATGGACGGCCGAAAATGTCAACTAAAGAATTTATCCGAACTCTATAATTATTCCCTAATATAATATGAAATTTCATTAACGCCTTTCCTTCTAATACTCATCAATTACGTTTACAAAATCATGTTCTCTTTTTTTTTAAACAAAAAGACAAATCTCATCGACCCATTCTCAAATTCTCTTGTGATCCATCTGTCTCGAGCTTATTCTTTTACAATATAATACCGTGTATATAATATGACCATAATTCACATGGCTATGCGGATTTTAGTTTTCTTTTATAATCCATTTTAAATAGTGCAGAACCTTTCATTTAGGCATATCTTTTTCTTTTGAGATCTTCTCTGGTGAAATTCTTCTTCTCTTATTAAAGAGAAAGTATGCGTCGAATAAAAAAGAAAGTAAATAATTACCATTAAACATAGAAAATTGCTTCGTTGACTGTGCGGACAGTAAATTTGTGTCTTGCGGTTGTATTATATATATATATATATCCTAATGTTACTAATTTATAATAGTCAAAGGTATATACTGTTGCGAGAAGAATATAAATAAATAATATTCTGTCAATCGTCAATGTAATAAAAGAAAATATATGTCCGGATGTATCAACGATGGTTCATACTGAATTGCTGTATTATTATAATTTGCTAATATCAAACCGAATATAATTTTATCCAGTCAGAAAATTCTAATTAAGATTATATTATCATTGTTCTTGTTGCAATCTTGTTCCTTCTTTGTTCACGTTACTTCAACTTACTAACTCGTCTTATGCCTTTGACATTCTTTCAACGTATATTTAGGATACTATTTCAGCTTATTATACACCAAATTGCATACATATTTACAGTAAACGCTAAGCAGTATAGGTATATATATCTGTAATCTGAAATCCTAAAATGGGATCTAATTAGGAGCTAATTACTTTTTCTTTTCTTTTTACAGTGATGGCAAAATATATAACGTTAATTATTAATATGCTGTATAGGTCAGACGACCTTCGCAATAAGTGACAAATTTACGTTTACACGCGCCTGTCTATTTATAAACCCAAATACCACAATGACAATGAAACTAAAACATTATAGACAAAAGACAAAAAGAAAAGCATACGTCGTACTCGTGACGACTGTTTCTAATTGCTTGTTCGCTGACAGATAATTATGTCAAAGATGGCAGCGTATGATTTTAGTGAAAATGGAAAAGAAGTAACATTAAATTTGCGATATGATAATATAACCGGGATAGTAATACTACGTTCTTATATATTTATTTGCGTGATATATATACACATATACATGTATGTATATCGCGTTTCGTTATATTAATAACGAATAACGCTTTGGAATCGCACGGCGACACGCGAAATATTTCTATTATATTTTTCTAAATTGTTTGTTAAGTTATTTAAATTATATTCAATTTATCTCGTTTTGTTCTTCAAGAAGAAAGGGCCCGCTCGCACCCGCAGTGAACTGTCGCTTTGGCCCAATTCCACTTTTTTTTATTGCACATTGCTTTTCAAAGTCAATGATTCGCACGAGCGGACGGACATAGATGCTGTGAAAATATACGGGATTATTATTTTTAATACTTTTTTTTTCTCGATTATTCCGTGAACAGGTATATATTTCACTAATACCGATTTACAATTCGTTACCCAATTTACATTGCGGTAACGATTATAAAATACTGTTCAGATATACGCGTCTTAATCACGCAGGACTTTGGCAGTTTTTTTTTTGGATTTCGGTAATATCAGAAAAACTTAAAGAATGAAAGGAGAAAGACTTTAACGAGTTTTGCACAATTTTAATGGGATAATCGTCTAGTCTAATTATCACGGTCGTCCATGTTAATCCGTTCGCACGGATCAGAAACAGTTAATATTGTATTTTGTCGTATAATTGTTGATACAGTAGCGTGCATATTTTTTGTTGTTGATTTGTACAAGCGAAGACAAAATAAGAGAGAAGATACCGTGCTAGATTCTCGGATATTGTCATAATAATGTGGAATTTTTTGCTATACTTTAGTTTCGTTTTCTGTTTGACGGTTAATATATACTGTACACTTGAACAATGTAATCGTAATTATCAGTTGTAAGCAACGAGAAGAAGAAATAGAGAAGGGAATGTTTTTTGTAGACATTGGTGCGGTTTCAAACGTTGTTTGTCTAATCGGTAAATTTGCGGTTCGGGTTGCGACCGAACAGAGCCGAACGAATCTCCGGCACCAGCTGCTGTGCAATCAATTCTAACCTTGACTCCAGGGTGTTGCAGATCTTAATACGTCCTGCATAAAAATCATCGTGAGAATGTTTCGTTGGATTGGTTTTTTGGATTTTAACGTAAAATTCTACTGGCAGTGAGTAAATTGTTATATTTGGATTATAAATAAGGAAACTCACCCCTAGCTGCAAGCAGTTCGACACCACCACAGCTTTCAGCAGGCAAGAAATTGTCCTGATCGATTTTCACAGAGACCTCCTTGCCGGAGATTTCCTTATAGGTTTGCTGAACTGAAGTTATAACTGAATCGGCAATACCCAGATCAACTTGACGAACGCGAATCAGTACATTGGCTTCCATCAGCTAAAGCATTTAAGTTTTATTAGCGGTTTTGTTTTTATAATTGATGTGATATTGTTAATGAGAATTACCTGGTACAGTGCTTGTATAATTAGGGATTTCAGAACCTGGGCATAGCGGGATGGATCACGGGTTACTTCACCCAGCCTCTTTCTGGCCTCATCTAGCACATTGCGCACATGGTCTTCACGAACCTTCAGCACTTTCAAACGTGCCTGGTTAAGCATGTTTGAAGATTGGCTATAAATATGGAATTAATATATGCTTAAAAAACTCATGGATAGCATATTTTTTTCTGTTTACTTATGTACCAAGCTTTCTGCAATGACATTGCCACTAGAAATTTGGATAAGACACTACTGGGTCTGCGTAAACCATATCTTCAACCAGTTACATAATATCTTTGATAATTAAAAATTAATTGAAAATGAATTATTTCACATACATTGCGAATGCATTAAAATTTCTAATGAATATTTGGATACATTCCATTTAGATGGTTAAACTTTTCTGTGATTATTTTCATAATTTTTAAAGAGGTGGGTGTGGCACACCAGTGACATGTGACACAAATGCTTCCAGTAAATGTCATAGATAGCAGCAGTGTATTTAAATAGTAAAGATGCTGTTTTCTGAATCACTATAAATCTTTTAATATAATAGTATAAAAGTAGGGTGTGGCTACTAAAAAAAAACATGTGACTTATCCAACCTGAAAGACTCTAAGTGCATCAAGTCTATAGGGCATAAAGTTATCAAAGGAAAAAAATATTTTCATACATTTTCTTCTGCAGCTCAACCTGCTTCTCTTTCTTTTCATAATATTCCATGATTTTAAGACGTTGTTGCTGAACCAGACGTCCCTTTTCGATGTTAAATTCTTCCTCTGCTTTCGCATCAATTTCCTCCGCCTTTTCATTGGCTTCTTGCTCAATGAAGGCCATCATATGCTTGATCTGTAAAGCAATAACACAAAATGGTCTCTGCAAATCAGCACAAACAATCGATCTAAGAGTGATTTAATGAAATAAATTGTTGCATAAACATAATTACAGATAGAATAAAAAACTAAAACCAAATGAACGGCAGTTTTTTTAATGTATACAAAACAAAATTATATCTAATTGAATAAGTGATCTGTAAAATGATATACAATTAAGAAGCATCAAGTCCTGTACAGGACAGTATTACCTAAGGCTAAGAATAGTGATAGCAACTGTAGTTTTGTATATAATTTTTGGAGAGCACATCTTGCCAAGGAGTCACAAAATAAATGACAATGCTATAGATATTTAAGAAACCTAACTAGGCCAAATGTCTTTTGAAGGCATATGTAAAAGAGTGTCGGCTGCTAGAAGGGAAATACAATATTAAAAAACCGTGTCTAAAGACATGCCAAGAAATTGGCAAAGCTTAACGGCATGAACGAAGGACACCCTGAGAAAGCTGTTGAGAAGTTTCGCAGTGTCTCGTAAAAAGAAGGCGGTGCTCTCCGAGTACCAAGAATAGAAATAGTCTGGAGATTTTAGTGCTCTGAAAAACGTCATTTTCTTTTTTCGTAACGCACCTGCTTCTGCACGTCTGCATCGCTGAGAGCCATGGTGATGTTGTGCTTTCCCTACGGCAGATGACCACGAAAACTCCTCGTTGGATATACGCGAAACCGTAAAAACTGGAGTACAAACTCGATGGAAGAAGTCAACGCCTATGAAGCACCAGCGTTCACCAGACTGACCGAGCGACGATCATATGATTGCTGCGTGCGCAACATACCCGAGTCAAATGTGTATTTTGCAGATACAAAAGCATTGCGAGATCTTGCATACATAAATGCAGTTGCAGAAGCAATTTTCTGCTGGAATTATTGCGATTATTACAAGGATGCTTTGGGAAACATCGTTTACTAAGACTTATCTTATAATTTCGAAAGGATCCATAGTTTTTAGGGCTCCTATGATTTTGTAATAACTCTTTCAGTTGCTGATTTGATCTAAGTTAATGGCACCAAAGAAATCTTCTTTATCCAATGATAGTAACGAAGTTTCTGACCGTGCTGCGTACACATATACGGCCGTCTAATCGAATGCACAATAGCGAATTTTTGTTTATGAATATCACGAGGAGCTTTCGCACGTCACGGCTGAGTTTGTTAATTAAATAAGACCTTGGGATGATTATTTCAATTGTTATTCGCAGGGTGTTATTTTAGGGCTCGCGCCATATTTCGGTTGCTGATTTGGGAACGTTCATAAAATTGCTAATATGGCAGAAATCTGTGTCTCTAGTGTTGTTTAAGTTTGAGAAAACTGTACAATATTAGCAGAATTACGTTGATGAACTGTAATGAAATGTGCGTAATATCGTGATCTCAGTGGACCAGTGCACGCGAGCATCGGACTCCCATGAGGAAAGCTGTGACCGCCTAAATTATTTCGGCGTAACACCTTCATTCCAAGTCAACAACATCAACTTTTTAGTGTTTTTTTTCTGACGTTCATCTACTTTGTTTATCATGTATTCAATTGAATGCACGTTGCAGTGATTGCAGCAGGAACAACTGCGATAGGTAATGATATTCGGATGTCCACCGAGACTCCCTTAGTTCCAAAATGCTTGCACTATAACCTTTGTTTCCTTACGCTTGTCACTCCACTGTATGGCCCGTGTAACGTCAGTACCGTCATATGCATCATTATCCTATCTTATGTCGTGATCACTTTTCCCGGACGCGACGGCATTTCACTTTACATATCCGTCCCAATATTTTTCTTCCATACCCAATTCAACTTTGTACTCCATCACTCCTTTTATCGATGCGTACTTAAGGCTGAGAAAGCTTGGCCCATGCCATGCGATAGGACACGCAGTGATATTCACTGTGTAATATCACAAATATATTGCCTTGTTTTTATATCTTGAGTAATAACATACGATTGAAGCACTCGCAGTATCTTCTGACGAGAAAACTATTTGTGTATATTCTTTTGGTTTTTTGCTTGAAACGGGGTGTTCTGTCAATTCGATGGGTGTTGGTTTCTATTAGATTGCCTTTTGTATTTGGTTGAATGCAAAGAATTAATGGGTGTAGATAACTTTTGTGCAGGGCAAAATACAGAAGCGTTCCTTGATGGATCAGGTCCAAACATTTTTGTTAGGTAAGCGACAGGCTATTCAGTATAGAACTTTTGGCTCCTGAAAGTGACACTTGAATTGAAAGTATAGTAAATATATGCTCAGCATATTTCTTTGGATTTTTAAAGCTTCCTTTATATTTTTCAGACGACTGAATTCACCTGTAAAAATATTGCTGCATCTTGTTCCTCTTACATCTAAACGTTATACATGGAATCCATGATTCTACTACATAGTGAGAACCAAGTTGGCTCTAGTCTTATTTGAGGAACAAAGGCAATCGACTGTTACCTTCTTGCTAAGAAGGCGTCTGCAACTATTCGCACCACAATCCAGTAAACAAGGAACGTTTCTTTTAAACCTTCTAAAGGTCGCACAGTCTACTGCCACAAAATCGATAAATCCAAGAATAGTGCGCCCATCCTGTTACAAAGCAGTACCCACTGCATTAATACTCAGGGTGACCCGAACAGTGCTGGAAGATAAATCATAATAATCATATTAAGGATAGGTCGGAGCCCAAAAAGAAAGTCACTAAACGTTTATACAGACAATAAAATAAACTTAAAACAAAGAACTAACGGACAAACTCATCAAAGGCTGCCACTAGATGTATCCATCAGGACGACTCTTATCAACGTTCGTCTCGTGGTTCCAGGTTGTAACATTGTACCCCTGGCTGGGACTCTCTACGAGCCCCCTAGAGTACGGCGCACGAGTGTGAACTGGCCTGGTTACGCCACCCGGAGTGCTTTTTTTTTCTGTGGAAATAAACGTAAAGCAAAGTGTTTCTTGGTGTGCTCCAGCAGGTACTTTATAGTGGAGCCACCGGGCTATGGCCAACTTGAACTTTGAGCAGCCGCCACGCAGTATCGCGAACGCAAGCTTAACTTCGCGTGGGGCTGGTGGGGGGGGCTTAAGCTCGTCGACCCTTACGGGTCATGTCACGCCCACCTCGGGCATGTTCTCAGGATCCTCTGCAAGCACATCGAGCACATCAAACTCTACGGTTGTCGGTGCCAACGTCTATCCCGGTGCCACGGCTTCCGGAGCTGCGCAATCGGCTGCGCACCAGCCTCAACAGCAACAGCTTTCACCTATGGGCAGCAGAGGACTCTTCGGGCAGAGGGCTTTCACTGACAGACGTACAATGCCTGCTCTTGGGTCAGTTCACGCTATGTACTGTAGTAATCCTATGGTATCTACACACTTTAGAATACGTTTTAGCCATGCAGCCATCATCATATGCTTCTCAGCTTTTAAATGTATCTTTTATAGATGATCCTTTATACCATGTAATTCTTTAATGATTTATATTATTGCTGTATTGGCTTTCATCAGATTTACTTGACTTTACGAGTACACGCTTTAAATATTCTATCCTTCATCAAAAATCTCTGTCAGCTTGTTCTAGGAACTTATAGTACTAGTTTTTCTTATTGGAAAGTTTTTGGAAAATATATACGTAGTATAATCACATTCTGCATAGACGTGTTTACTTCTGCGCTTGTTATCCCATTTATGCTTGCAACACTGTTGTAATGATAGTGCTAACTTGGTAGCAGATCATTTCGATAACTGGCAACCATTAATAGACCATAAAAAAGTTTGCATCACTACACGCTCAATTTTTCATTGGGCACGTGTTTCTTTTTTCACCATAAGAATCAACTCCGTTTCCTTCTGACTTTTTCCACGCAAACACTCCATCTGGTTCTTCCACATTTCGCCTCCATAAATTACACCAAGATGTTTCACTCATTAACGTATACACCCGTCGGACGCCATTACTTCTATCCATAATAATAAAACCAATTTCCAAGGACCATGCATGACCCGTAATATCATATTTGTATACAGCCTTACCCTAAATATTTATCATAACATTGAATCCCTATAATTTTCTTAGTTCCTCGTATTCTAACCAGTGAGCGATACCCAGTTTGGGTTTAAAATTACAAAAAAAAAAAGGTAGCACCAACGTGACAAAAACTTGACACTAGCTAATCCTCTTTATGGAAAATTTGAAAGACAGGTAGGTAAGCCAGCTTTAGACGTCTCGGGAAAAAAGTCATAAACTCCGGAAACAATTGTTTCTCAAATGATTTTCTATATCGTAACGTCACTGCACACAATGGCTAAGTGGAGACTTTAATGCACGTCTTGATATATTTTTAACACTTTACCAATTCTTACAGGAATTCAAATCCAATGGGTAGTATGGGCAGTTTTGGAATACCTCCAAGTCGTAGCTACGGATCTCAAGGTGCGATCAACAATTTCCACTCTGTGTTTGGGAGCGGAGGTGGCGGGGACACCAGTACTCCTCCTCTCCTGGACCTCTCGGAGTTTCCCTCGCTGACGAACCGTGGCCAGGGTGACTCTATGCCTCAGCCTAGTCCTATGACGGGGAAACAACCTTACGGTTAGTCACAAGTGACTAAGACCGGGATAGATTGACATTTCTTTTATTTTTTTTTATTTAATTATATTTTCTATTGTTTTCTTCTTCCATCTATATCTTTATTCTTCGTACTCTCTCTCTCTCTCTCTCTCTCTCTCTCTCTCTCTCTCTCTCTCTCTCTCGTAAGCCACTTTTTTATTTATTTATTTGTCTCTCCTTTGCCCGACTCTTTGCATACTCACCGGAGTATCCTGGATAATGACTGTAGCGTGGGTCTGTAATCGATTGAAGAAAATTTTGTGATTATTGCCAATTGTAATTTGACAGTGTAAGTGTTGTTTGATAGATTCAGAAATATTGTCAATTTATACATCCAGAGAGTCGGTAACTGCGAGAGTCGTGAATGATTTACTTGAATTTATGCAAATTGTGAACGAATGATTCTTTTAATGTGTATATATACTTTTTTAATTGTGACTTTTTAACTTAACGTAACTGGATTATTATTGGTGACTTGTGAAAGGATGCACTTATACTGGGATGCGTTAGCTTATTATTACTGTTGTTACTATTACTCTGTTACGTGCACGTATCGTTGCACGTGAATGTTTTCGCGATTCCTTTCTCGTTTCTTATAATTTTCTTTTAATTTCCTCAAAGAACCAACTCCTCGACAAATCACGAATCAGCTCCACATCCCTTGTACACCCTGTACCTTCCTTTTGGATAAAAGAAGTACTACCATATGATAAATCTTGCCCTATCAATCATCATCCTTGTCATAGTCATTTTTTTTCATCATTATACCTATCAACCATTGATAATCATTATGACAGGCATCGGTGCCGGTGAAATTGTTCCTCAGGTGAAAATCAAGAAACTTGCACCTATTTAATTGCATGCTTTAAATCATTCAACAGATTCTCTGCTCTATTATTCATTTTGTTTATACGTCTGTGCATTCTTATCCCTATGATTGTTAACACACATGTTCCCATGTTCCTTGCTTAAACAGCACGTTCCTCTGAAAAGAAAACCAGAAGTGTATTTTTAAAGCACTTCCACTGGACAAAAAATAATGTGCAACAGCAAGCATGAATATCTTGCTATTTTTTCTTTGTCACGGTTGCAATAGAATAATAAAAAAATTATTTTTTTTCAACTACTGTTACAGTGGGTATGGTAAAGCAACCGACGTCCGAGGCGAGTGAATTTACTATGAGTTCAGAGGACTTCCCTGCGTTGCCAGGTACGCAAAGCAGGGAAGGACCATCTCCTGGGGGTAGTGTCTCTGGTGATAAAGGTTTACCTGTGGGACTTGGTCCTGAAATTGGTCAGGACGTACTCCAGGCGAATAGAGCACCAGGTTCGGAAAAGTCTCAGGCATCTAAAAGGGGCATCCAAACATCACCTGACGGTAAGGATATTGTAATTTAAGAAACGAAAGTAATGGAAGATAGCACTGATCGTCGTGCGCATTAGGATGGTTTAGTTTATAATTTTTTTTGTGTTTTAGGTAAAGTGACGCACATACCGGCTAGTATGGTAAAGGATCAATTTGGTATGGTTGGTTTATTGACCTTTATAAGAGCAGCGGAAACGGATCCGAACCTTGTATCTCTAGCACTTGGACAGGATTTAACAGCATTAGGACTAAATCTTAATTCACCAGAGAATCTTTATCAGAATTTTGGTGGTCCCTGGGCGGAAACGCCTTGTCGACCTCAAGATATCGACTTTCACGTACCACCTGAATATCTAATCAATGCCTCCATCAGGTATCACTTTTTTGTCATACTTTTGGTATTAATAAATTTTCAGTTTTAAATGATGTTTTTTTATCATCGCGATTTCTGTCTTTCAGGGATAAATTGGCACCGGTTAAGCTAAACCGGTATAAGGACGATCTCCTATTTTATATGTTTTATACGAATGTCGGAGATGTATTGCAACTGGCAGCTGCTGCGGAACTGTAATTATTTTTTTTTCGGAATGCTTTACTTTCTTATTGATTTTACGTTTTTCTCTCTTTTTTTCTCATTGCCTTTTGTTCTGCCATTAGATACAGCAGAGAGTGGCGGTATCACATGGAAGAGAAGGTATGGATCACGCAGGCGCCGGGTCTTGGACTTGTTGAAAAGACTTCGACGTACGAACGCGGTACTTATTACTACTTCGATGCGCAGAACTGGAGGAAGGTCGCCAAGGAGTTCCATTTGGATTACACGAAGCTGGAGAGTAGACCGCACCTTCCTACGACCTTTCACCAATCCCAGCCTTGACTACAGGTTTGTACTTTTTTTTTATTAGGGAATTAAATAATTATTCAGAAACGCTTATTAATTTGATTCGTACAGTTTTTGCGCAATATGCTTGACAAAAGTGTCAACTGGAAATTTTTTCGTTGACTTGTTTCAGATCTGCCTGCAGACCCTTGTGCTGTCTTTAAGCTGGAGGAAATTCAGCTATTGTATAAATGAACAAATTTAATAATCTTTAATAAAAACATAAAATTCGAAGAGTAATAAAAAAATGACAAATGGTCCTTGATATTTACATCTGACATTTAATCCATCCTTATTTTTGTATCGCTCGATATGTACATCTGACTCTGTAGAGTATAAAGACAACAATGTCCAGGGACATTATGTGCTCTTTAATTTTTCAGCTTGTTCAGCGAGACTTATCACGCTTTCCGATGCTCTTATCAACTTTTTCTCGATATAATCTCTACTGTTTGTTTCAGTTTCTTTTACGAAGTATCTGTAATTTACCATAATTCCACAACTATTAGCGGATCCACGCGGCGAAGGATCGGCCAGCCAATTGATTCTCCACATTACAGCTCCATTACGTAAATGAAAATTTGCTAGTGAAATATAGAAAAAATTTTAATTTTGAAATGTTTAATAAGTATTTCACAAACTGTTCTTACAAACTTACCCACACTATTCAGTGCGTAATTTCTTCTTTTCTCAGTATACAGATACCGAGCACAAGCACGTACCAATGGTTTCTCAAAAATTATAACCAATTTGTGATCGTTCATCCACAAGGAGTTATCAAAAGTTTTCTTTAAGCTTTTGAACAAATCCTTTGATTCCAAAGTTTTTTTAATGACATCGTATTCCTCGTCATGGAATATCTCATGGGCATCTACAGTGAGATCCAATATTACGCTTAATAGAAGACGCAATTTCACAGAGAACTTACTTTGCTTTATTCTATCGAGAAGCCACAACCGGAAATTGGGTATTGGTGACAGACTCGACAGCTGATCAATCATTGGAAACTCGTTAATGACTGTCTTAGCAACTTCCTTTATCAAATAATTACCCAACTCTATACCCTGGAATTAATGGTTGTATAAGACGTATAAAATCTTTTTGAATGAAGATTCATTGTATTTTTTTCAAGTATCACCTGTAACCCTTTTTGAGTAGAAGCTATGGAATAGAAAATGGCAGCCTTAATTTTACTTTTATCCTCTTGCAAGAAAGAAGTAGCCTCTATTGGCTTGCCTAGAATTCGTTGTTCTGCTTCCTGAATTCCCTTGACTGTTGCTAAAATTAATATTAAATTCTCTATTACAAGATCAATGCAGAGAACTACTATGAGGAAGACAGCGTTACTTGGTATTTCATCACAAAGAGCAGTATGCAAGACAACCAATGGTTCCCTGGGCATAGACGGATGTGTGAAGACATAACATCTTCTGTATGGACCAACACGTCGCTTCAGATCAATCCAATTTCTAATTGGATGAATAGCCTCGTAGTCGGAGACCTAAATAATAGTCTAGGATGATTTTGTACTGCGCAATGTAGAAAGACGAATTACTAAATTTTACTATCTTGTACCTTTTGCAGAATATCACAGGAACTCTGCCAAGTAATACGTTCCAAATGTAAAAAACTAACTGAGAACCAGAGCAACAATAGTTCCTGCAAGGTCAGGTTCAGCTGTTGTATTACCATAATTTGATCAGCTTCCTTAGTTTCAGATATTAATTCCTGCAAGACTGTTGATCAAGTATTGATCGATTGGTAAAGTTGTTCGCTTATAATTATTAATACCAAGACATCCGTCCGCAAATCGACCAGGAACTTGACGCCGTACTCTAGACGACCCATTAATACAAAAAGCCATTGATACACAGGAGTAAGGGCATTCTTCAAGAATCGCTCGTTGATTATCATCTGCTTTTTATTATCTGGCTGAAATTGAATCATGGATAATTTGTATTGTCGTCATTAAGTAAATTTTTTATTAATTTGCATATACCTCACTGCAGAGTAACTTCTTTGCCAACTGGCATATGTCATTGTGATTAACAGCATACCGATATGCTAACAATCGTATGAAACTTTGTTTTTCATACTTCGATTGGGTACTATACCAACAACAAAGCGACTGGATTTTTGCCTTAAATTTCAATAGCAATGATATTTAATTATCAATTATTATTAACAAATTTGTCTTTTTTTCGGTTTGTTACCTCTATTATCCAATTGCTGATGTTAGTATCCTTAAGGCCAAAGATTTCTTCTAACTGTTTATCGATGCAGCTGTCTGTATACATTCTGATTCTATTAGCTGCAATTGTTACAATCCAACTAGAGGAAACCTTGTCATGCAATTTCAAAACGCAGTCATTGTACCCAAACGTAGAATACAAAGATATTCTAGCTGAGAATTGTAAAGCAATTGGTTTTGAATTCCATCTGATTATGAACTGCCTACTATGCAATATTCTATGTCTGACCATGAACATGTTACCCCTAACAACGCGAAGCGTAAACAAACCAGTGTCCCAAAAACGCTACAGCAAGACGTAAAATTGTATAACTCTACAGTACAACATTAACAATATAGCAGCACAATATTCTTCGTCATATTTATTCACGAACAATAGTTTTATAGCACAAAATTATTAATTTGTTCGTTTGCATGTGTCAGTGCCGTATACACATTTCTTCTGACGTCTTTTAGGTTAACGTTACAATTCACATTATGTCAACCATATTCAAGATGGTCATGATAATCGCTTAGTCAGTTAAGAAATAGTAATTAATCATTATGAAAAAAGTTTTGAATTATCTTAAGGGTAAAAAGCGCTCGGGGGGTGGCGGTGAAGAATCGGGACTTAATCAAAATAAGTTTAATTTAACTTACGATGCTCCACTGTCTGTTTATGGGAGTTCTGAAAGCATGATTTCTAGTAACGATACTATATCTATATATGATCCTGGATCTGTTAATAAGGGATGGAATAAGTTGCATATAGCCGCTTGGGTTGGGGATGTACAGAAGATGCGTACCAAATTGAGAAAGGTACTTAGATCTTCTTTTAATATCGTTAGTATTATTGGATCTGAGGGAAAATATTTTTTCAGATTGCAGTGGATACCACTGATGACCTTGGAAGAACACCTCTTCATCTTGCAACTTCTCAAGGACATGCTAGTGCAGTAGCTTTTTTAATTGCTTGCAAAGCTAATACGACCGTGCAAGATGTTCAAGGGAGAACAGCTTTGCATAAGGTATAAGATAGGAAATTAATTTATTTTATTACATATAATTGCGTTAATCACTTGAACTTTGTTGCTGAAGAAAATTACTGTTACAATCAGTAGCAATTCTTTTATTTATTGACCGCATGGAATTTGTGATAGTGGATAACCAAATTTATTGCATTTTTATTATAACGCGTACGATTTGCGCTTTCGTGTGGGATAGATTAGCGGTGTTGTTTTTTTTATAGATTATTTAGTTTTTGAGAAATATTTTTTTGCGAAAGGCTATGGAGTTCGGGCACGTGGACTGCGCACAATTGTTGCTGGATCGTGGCGATGCGGATTTGATTAATATTGCTGATAGTTTCGGCGATTCGCCGTTGCACGTTGCTGCGAGAAACGGAAGTTACGACATGAGCTTAATGCTTCTGCAAAAAGGCGCCAATTTGGAACTTGCAAATACTGTAAGGAAGATATTTGTATTTATGACTCATTGATTTGTTATAGATTTAAGTTTTTTTTTTAGGATGGTCAGTTTCCATTGCATGCAGCTTGTGGATCTAATACTAAGGACACTCACGAATTGATTGAATTATTTTTACGTTATGGGGCTCTTATCAATGTCAAAGATAAGAATGACGTTTCCCCATTGATGATTGCTTCTGAACAGGGTATCATTAACATCGTACGATTATTTCTTGAATACGGTGCTAATAAAATGGTCAAGGATAAGAATGGTAATTATACGTTTTGTAATGCTCGTGCAGGCAACTGATAACTGTTATCATTAATTGTAGGAAAAACTGCCTATTCGTATGCAGCCGAAAATCATTTTGATGATATTCAAGAAATTCTAGGAGGATCAGGCAATAACGATGACCTTGATCGTAAATTGCATTCAAGTAGTGGTTTAAAAATTTCTCAGGAATCTATTAACGTTATCACTCCACCAGTTTTTGATATTAATGATTCTGATGAAAATAATGATGATAGGATCAATCAGCAGGTTAATAATCAACGATATTGATTTATTACTGATTTATTTGATTGATGTTCTCTTTTGAAATTTTCAGGTTGAAGATAAAAATGAATCGTTCTATATAAGTGACGAAGAAGTCGCTGGTGCTGCAGCTGCAATTACTGAATCTATTAGGCCAGATTTCTTATCACCATTGTTAGTACAAGTTAGAAGGAATTCCAGTAAAAGTATCTGTACTGGTGGTGGTGATGGCGCATGCTCTGTCGAAGGAAACGATGATACCAATAATTCAAAAGAAAACTATGAAACTGATAAACAAGTCAAAATGGATAACGAAAGTAGCGAGAGCGATTGGGCCGATGATTTTAGTCTATCGATTAACGAAGGGCCGCGTAAATTATCATTAAAGAAAAGTCCCTTTTATGTTGGTGATACTAGTACCAAATCACGAGGATCTAATGAAAAGACAAGCATGGTTGAGGCGCTTTTGAATAGTCTAAAAATTGATGAACCACGTAAGGAGGAGCAAAAAATCGCAACAGAGTATAATAATGAAAATTCTAATAATGAAACTTCCAAAGGTATCTTGAATTTTGAAAATTCATCGGATCCTGTGAAAACTATTGAAGATAATGAATGTAAATTGGACGATATGGCGAATCAATTTGATTTTATTGACGAGAACGAAGACACGTACTCGTGCGATGTACTTAAAAAAATTGAACATTCGAAGACTGTTTTTGAAATTGTTAGTGATAAGGAGAACCAACCCAAGTGCTTGGATGATCCTGATAACTCGGCACAGTCCAGTGCGCTCACTAATGTTACAAACAATTCAGACTTATCTAGCAGTTCTAGCGAAGAATCGAAAATTTCGGAATGCAAAAACATGTCTGACCATCCTGAAGCAGAAAATGAAAATTCGAGGAATATAAAAATGTCTAATTTATCATCTGCATCTCATTGTGACAATACGAATAATGAGAGTTGGTCTTCCGGCAAAGAGGATTCAGAAATAAAGTTCGTAAATCCGATTGAGAAAATTGAAAAATTGTTCTCTATTTCTAGGATTGAAGGTTATCAAAATTCTTCTAACGCTGTTGATGACGGTGGAAATTTAGCAAAAGTCAAAGAATTCTCTCGCGTGTTCGACATACGAGATCTCAATGTATCTTGTAAAAATAATATTAAGGGTTCTGCAAGTTTTGCTTCACCTATAAATATGCCCTGGTTGGCGGATGAAAATCATCAATGTGATAATGACAATGATGATAACAATTACGAGATTAGAAATAAATCAAAAAGCTCTTCTCTTGATGGATATACAAAGGGGATTAAATTATTGTGTGAAGTGGAAGAAGCCAGTGCTGCTATGAGTGTTGATGAAATATGGGTGTCCAATGATTTCGTATTTGATAAAAGTCAGTCATCGTTAAATGAGAATGATAATGACATTGAGAACAAAGCTGATTTTCTCAATTCGATGGCTATTGATTCTCGATCTGATCTTGAAACAAAGTCTATTGACATCAATAATGAACATAGTGCATCATTGATGAAGTCGCCAAACGATACTTCTAGTCATTCAAGTGATTGTTTAGTCTCTAAAAAGTCCAAAGCATCCCAGGAGGAAAAATCTAAGAAAAATGGAAACATCGTTAACGGTGGTTCAACTCCTTGTCGAATTCCTGATGAGGTTACTGATAAAATTCCGACATTTTTTACTGATTATGGTAATGGACCACTTTCGGATTCGTACAGTTCATTTTCGAGACACAGCGAGGAGCCAGTTTATGATTTTGAACGGAAAAAAAATCGCAATGCTGATCGTTTATGTTTGTCGGATCCTGGACAGCTGATTGGTAATTTATCAAGGTTTTTTGTTGGTGGCGATAAAAATGCATCAAGCTCAAAAACCGAATCATCAAAGAATTCTGAAAAAACTTGGTCACGTGCCAGCTCAGCAATTCTTAAAGAACCTGAATACGATTTTATTCGTATGTCAAGCAATGATATTATGAATCATCGTCATAATTATTCACCTCATTTGGAAACTGATAAAGACTTTATGGAGGTAAAGAAGCTTTTGACCCTTCGTGAGATTAAAGGCGCTAAGGATTCCTGGGTATTTGAAGATAATGAAGACCTGATGAATAAAGATGATCTTGAGGAAATTGAGAACAAAGCATGTCTCTCACCGGAAATTTTGCAAAAATTCGACCAAGATGGGGACGAGTTGGAGATGGAAGATGAAGAGACTACAATAGGTGATACAGTTCTAGATGAACATACCTGCTATCTTCAATATAATTCAGGAGTAGTAGGTAACTGTAAGGAAGAAGATGATAGCTCGTGTAATATTATCGACTCTGAGTCTAACGATCAGCTCATTAATTCTTATGAGGAGACAAAACCTTCAGTTACCCAAGCAGACAATAAATCATCTTCCTTATCTAGTAAATGCGATTCTCGCAATCTTCTGGAACATATCTTAGCAACGCAATCGTCATTCAAAAAAGATTCCACGTTCGATCCACCCTTCGGTCAGATAATATCGAATTATCAAAATCATCAGTATATCTCACCGTTTGATACAATTAGAAATGAAGTTGACAAGATAAATAATTTCAAAGATGAAAAGAAAGCACCAAGAAGCCTTTTAGAAATGTTCAAAGTAAATGATTCAGGTGATATTAAGAACAAGAAGATATCAGTGGTGAATAATTTTGAATCACCAAAAAAACGTATTTCCAATAAAGTCAAGTTACAACAATTAAAAAACATGAAGACAATTGTCAACGAAGAATCATCACCAGATAACAGTGTAAAATCAATCAATGACAAGACATCAATTGATCAAAATAATTGGAGGTCAGGACGCTTTACGTTTATCAAAAAAGCATCACGTACAAAAAGACGCAGAAATTCTTTCGATCCATCGATTCTACGTGCGAAATGTAATAAAAAAATTTATAAGAAATCTATATTTTCTGCGTCATCCAATATGGAGCCCATTTTTAATTTTACAAATGACGTCAACTCTGCCATTGCGTGGCCGAAGGATACTCGACAAGAAATTTTACATGAACAAAGAACTACGAACACCGAAATCGAAGAATCAAAAGAAACGAAATCTGTGGCTTCACATGAAAGTTTTTCTGAAAGATACCTAAAGGCCTCTAATACGAATCTGCATCTAAGACGAAATGAACCAGAAAAATGCAATATTGCAAGCAGTGGTAGCAGCCTAATCAGTTTGAAAAATACTCACAGCCTCATAGATCTACAGCCAATGGAAACGAACGGTGTAGATGGCATTGAAAGTAAAAGTGATATATGGAGTATGGAAGTCAGATCATCTGACAGAAGTATTCCAGAAAGATTTGACGAGAGACTGAGACTCCTTGCTGAGTAAGTAATGAAGATAAAACAATTGACTTTTATTTTTCATCGATAATCATCACAATGATTGTTGCTCTTCTTTCAATTTTATCATTTCTGAATCTTTGTTTTCAATCAACGGAGTTAACGATTCTTTCCTTTGATCCAGTACACCGCATTTTCCTATTACGACAGTCTTCAATGGTTTTCCACTTTTCGCACCAAGTTCCTCAATCTGAAATTCAAGAGATTCACTCGAAATGTCATGCTATTGTTTTTTTTTGGAACAAGGATGAGGGTTCATATAATTAGTATTACTTTAAAAAGATTTCTCAGACCCTTTATCACTTTTCCAAACACGACTCTCTTTCCGTTCATTGTCCGAAGTTTTCCAAAAGTTAGATTGAATTTCGAATTGTTTGTGTGCTCTCCGTTACTCCACATAGACAGCACGCCTGTTCCTGCATGTCTCAGGTTGAAGTTTTCATCTTCAAAAGACTCGCCATAAATAGAAGTACCTCCAGTACCATTATTTTTCGTGACGTCGCCTCCCTGACACCAGTATCCAGGTAGTATGTGAAAGAATGAAGTCCCTCTGGAAAAAGAAATATAATTTTCATTTCGTTTAATTATTTAATTTCAAATATACATATATTTCAGAAAAATATTCTTACTTGTAGGAGAGTCCATTGTGACCCCGACAAAAGGCTTCGAAGTTTGCGCAGGTACGAGGCACAAAATCTGAGTAAAGTTCGAAAACTATTCGTCCCAGTTTTTCTTTGGTATTTTGTAATTCTATGTCAAAAAAGCATCTTGGTCGGGAGTGATTTTTTGCAGAGCTTAATTTTTTATACACGACTATCGAATCGGTTTCTTTGACAATTCTTGGATCTTTCCATATCAGGGGATATCTGACAGACAAAATTCAAATTTCAAAATTTTTTACTGACGTTTACCCAAAGGCTGCGTGGGTATTCGATACTGTCCTTGTTGGATGATTAATTTTCAAAAATTTTCCTACCTGCACATTTTTTCTAACGTAGTCTCGATCCGCTTCCAGTCACGTAAAAATTCTTTTCTCGAATAAATTGTTTCCCTTTTAGCAATATCTTTTCGAATTTTTCTATTGGCCTTCATTAGCTTCATATTTTCTCGTTCTTGTTGATTCGTTATTGACTTGTAAAAAATATCAGAATTCCAGCAATCCACTTTGCCCTAAAGATTAATATTTTATAGTAGATGAACCTGTCGCTTTACTTAACAATTGAACTGTTGTTGTTCAACAACAATTGTTCTATAACTTTTGTTCTGAAAATGATATTGATGTTCTTTATCAGGTCAAGATTTTCCTTATCTATAATCCGCATCCTATCTGCATCCTCGTAGAGTCGCTGAGATCTTAAAAATACTTCCGGTACATATTTTGGCGGTTTATTATCAATTTTTGGTTTAGCGCACATAACGTTGATACGATGTTCCACGTATATTTTGTGATCTCTGCGTTCTTCAGCATCGTCAACCTTTATAGTCAAAGTTTTTGAATGATTGCGATTAATATTTTTGAGGCTTTTTTTTCAATGATTTCAATTTTCAACCTGTCCTGGCAAATAGCGGGATGGTGGTTTCCGTCCTAGAATTTTCAAAATTTTTTTCTTCTTCATTTTACTTGTATTCTGTGACACTGAACTCTACTCTTTTAATTTCACAAAATTATTACGACATCGAATTGGTTATGTTGAAATTTGATACATTTTTTGGAAGCTGTCTAACATCATGGATAGGATGATGCTCCTTTTTTTTGATTTTCTAAAAAATGCTTCTAGTCCGATTGACTATTACAAAATGTAAAAAAATTATTTAAACAAACATTTCGTATTCTACAACAGCAATGCAAAAATTTGTGTGTGATAATATATTTTGTTTTTAAGGTAAGTAACACATAAATTTGATCCTTTAGAACGTTCTCAAAGAATTTCAGTATAAATTGAGGAAGCTGTCATTTTAAAAAATTACTATAATATTTTCAAAAATATATTTTTTTGCAGTTTGGGCAACAGCATAAATAATGAGCTAACTAATAAGGTCAAAAGCTTGCGAATGGGAAATGGATTAATAGTACAGTCTGAAAAATGCGATGACAGATTGAATTTGAAAGATAATACAGTAACTTCAGATCAGATAAAGATGATTTCCGGTCGTCCGGAACCAGTAGTAGAAATTGAGGAGAATTTCACAAATAATCAATCGGACGTAGTAAGTACAAAAATAAAAAAAAATCGATAAAAACAACGTAAATCAATAATTAATGCTGTATTAATTTTTTCCAGTTTCAATCAGACGTAGTGATGCTACTTCGAAGTGATTACAACATGGTGGAAGAGACTTTAAAGAAGCACAACGTCGTCCTAGAGAACCTAACATCCAGGTTAAAGGACGAAGGCGCCGTTTCGCGTTATTTTAAAGAAAAGGAACTGAATGCGAGTGAAGAGGAATTGAACGAAATTGAAAAGGATTGCCGTTTCAAGGCGCTACAAGTGGAAGTGACGATACTACGTGAGAAATTAGCAACGAGAAGGCAAGAAGATAATACGAAGACCTTGGAGGCTGTTGTACGTCTTAATCAAGAAAAATTAGATCTTCAGGCGACTATCAATGGTCTTAATCAGACATTAGTTGAACATCGAATAGATCTGACAGAGTTACGTAAAGAAAATAACAGATGGCGCAGTGAATGGAACGTCATGAAGAATGACCTTGAGGCTCATATGGCGGAGGTAAATTATTTAACCAGAAGATCCGTGCCTAATGATCCTGCCGTTGTTAGAAAGATAACGAAACTAGAGGAACAGAATAAACATCTTCTTAGTAATTATCATAATCTTGTCAAGGACATGGAGTTGCAGAAAGTTCAGCATCGTAAACATCTTGAAACTATGTTCAGGCAATTATTGGTTTCTGATACAGCTACAGCGGGAAATTTGAATACCGAACGTAGTACAGTATTAAAAGCTTCTGTCGAGTCTAATGACAGTATACAGCGAAGCAAAAGCGATCCTTTGTTTGAAACTAGAACAACTCAGGATACAACGTTGAAAATTCCTATTGGACTTCGTGCTACTACTTCTGTTCAAGTATCCAGTGTTGCTGAAGAAGATGGTAGTGATAATAAAGGAGATAAGGGTACCATGCCAGAATTTTTTAATAATGATCGGTCTACTTCAGTCACAGACATTAGTAACAGTTTTAAGAATTCTTTTGAATTTCCTGCTGTAAAAGAAGGTGATGGGCATATGATTCGCGAAATGGAACAGAATGTAAAAGGTAGACAGGGTTGTATAATGGCATTGGGAAAAAATTTGACACAGTACAATAAGCCTGTACGGTTTGGTGTGAGTTGTAAAAATTTGGAAGTTTTGTGTAATGCGAGACAATTTAGCACAAAACGATTTTCCACACAAGTACGACCTGTACGAGGAAATTTCAAGAAGGTCAATAAGTCTTGGGCTAAAGCAGAAACCTACAGTTCTTTTAAATCTAAACAACAGCGTAGATTTGGTTCCAAAAGAGTTTCAATGGTCTGCGTAGACTCAAAACATCATTCTAAAAAGTTAAATCTTGAGAAGTATGTCGAAGAACAAATTCTAAACTGTGAAGAGAGTGATGAAAACTCAAAAAATGTTTCAGTAATAAATATTGTTGACGCTGGCAATGCTGAGATTGCAAATAATACAAAAGTATCATGCGAAACACCAGTAGTTACAACGTCACAATGTGAAATTTTTGAAAAACTGGAGTCTGCCAAAGAATTACCTTCTACACTTAAATTGACATTTGATAAAGACAAAGAAATGATAAATAAATCTAAACAAACTGTTTCATCAGCTGAAGTGAATTTAAACATATGTTCTGAAAACATTGAGGTCTCCAGCGAACAAAGCAACATAAATTCCAAAAATGCTGTCACAACTGCTATAGAGGATATTGTACAAGACTTTTCTGTTCTTTTGGGTTCTGGCGATAAATCATTAAAATCCAACGTGTCAGAAAACGATGGAAATTTTGATTCTTTGAAAATAAACAAAGCCAATTTTTCCAAAGAGACAATGGCAAAAGTATCATTGGCTCCAGTTATGGATAAATTGGACGAGTTAATAACACTCCTACCAAAGCATGACAAAGATTCTAATTCGACTATCAAAACAAAATCGGATATTAAGGCAATCCTCGAAGACAATGACAAGGAAGAAAAACAAATTGAGGAAAAAAATCAACAAGGTGAAATAAAATCTTTAAAAGAAAACGAATCATTAGAATCTTTAAGTATGCTAAAGAACTGTTCTCAATCAGTAAAAAAATCAATGGTCGACGTAGCAACAGGAAATGACATTCCTTCTCAATTTTTGAACGCTGCTGTGGTCACAGATTCTAAAACCCTTCCCATCACAGTTTCAATATCAGTAGGAAACGTATATCAAGACCTGATCGAAAGCAATTCAATGAAAGATGCGACCTCTACTCTAGGAAAAAAAGACAAATTACTTCCAGAATCCTTCACTCTCCAAAATAAAACATCTACGACTACGAGTAATGTAACTCAAAAAATGATTGAAACATCCGATAAATCCGTAGGAACTCCAGAAGTGACAGAATCATCAATGAAGATGAATCAAAATGATAGAATGATAAACCATGACCAAAGCTCAGTGACTTTATTAACTCCCAAAGCTGAGAAAAAGCCACTATATCCACCCACAGAAGAAATGAATAAGATACTTAAAAAAACCGTGACACCCTTGACGCTAAAAACCTCAAAAAAGACGCAACCCATATATAAAACTACAGAACTTCCCAAAAAATCGACAACGATAAAAGTCCAACGCATTTCAAAAAAAAGCTTAAAAATGACACGCAAAGGGCAAACCCTTCCACAGTTTCGTGATATTCCCAAATTACTGGAAAGAAATCTAGAAGATCATCGTCCGTGTCCAAAATTAATGCGAATTCCAAAATATACAGACAAGAAAAAAAGTCGCACAGTAAGATTCAATCCACAAATTAAATCCTCCAGTAGAGAATCTCTATACAACCTTGAAGAGATACATGGTTCAAAGAAGGAAGAATTCATTGAAGGCGCCAGACTGTTCACGACCTCCGCCAAGACGCAGAAGAGCATAGCAACGGAAATGACGGAAGAAGAACAACAGGAAGTTTCAAAAGACATGAGCAAGGCTTATAAGATATCCTTAGATAAATGTAATATCTATGGAACAAAATATGCTTTAATGACGATGCGAAATGGCGGATCTGGTGCACCAGTTATCTTAATAGGTGGTGGTCCTGCTGATCGTGCAGGACCAGACATTGAAACACCCACTATACCGTGTCCTCTTCATCAGGACGCAAAACTAGCAGATGCGACACAAGATTATCATTTGACTTCAAAGACACCCTATGGATACCAGGAATATTTTGAATATGAAAATACGAATTCCTTTGGGAAAATTTTCCCGGATGCTTCTACTTCACAGGGAAGTGAGGTGTGTCCTTTTGGATATTTTAGAATTCATTGAAACTGTATAAATACTGAATTATGAATATATAAATGTTATGAAAATATATTGACTGATATAAAAGCATGTATCGATGTATTGTTTTATTGTCTTGTAGTTTAACAAATGTTCACATGTTCAACAGATTGATCGGTTGGTGGATCTATTGAGTCTACGGCACGGTTCGTCTTGTCAGGATTTGTCAAAATTTTCTGAGAACGTTCGCAGGATACGGGATATATTGGAGAATCGTAATTTCCGCTCAAAGTACTCCAGGATCGGTCATCAGGATCAACCGATAAAATCAGAAATAAAACCTTTAACAGAATCCATTGAGCGAGTAACAGCAATATTTGATGATCTCGAGACACTGCAACGTACCGACGTTCGGTTTCATGATGATTCCGAAGAACGTGATAATCCCGATTCAATAATTAATAATGATGAGATGATTGAACCAATAAAAGCTGAGCTGAACACTTGTGAAAAGGATAAATTGTTTCCTACGAAGAACAAAGTAGTAACAGGTAACTGTTGTTTGTATCGTGCTCTTGTTTATACTGTGTTCAGATCTATCATTAATTTTTGACAATTACTTTGACAGGTGTTCGAGATCAATCATCGATCAGGCAATGCAGAAGGAATCTTCGTAGATCAATAATCATGGATTTTCCTTATGAAAAAATTCAGATGAACAGAGATGAACATCTTAAGAGATTGGAAATTGCTATGGCCAAAGCGAGAACGTCAGGTTCACCAGGTACCAATCACTGTTCACCGACTGAACAGTCAAGATTGAAAAACGACAGAATAGCTTCATTTCTAAACAGTAAGAGAACTTTTGAATCCAAACGATCCCGATCTTTGGACGCCCAGAATCCTGCAGGAAATGGGTCCAGAGTGTTTAAGACAGTTTTGGATGCTGCAATGTTCAGCAAGGATTGTGCAACGTCTTCGCAATTATCTGGCAGCTGTTTCCAAGGAGCCAAGAACAAAGACTTTCCTCCAAGAAAGACATTATCCTTGAAACAAAATCCCATAGATTGTCCCTCAGAATATTTGACAAGAAAATTATTGAGCAGGCAATTATATAATGCAGCAGGACGAAGAAGAGTCTCAACCTCAGTGCCCAGGCTATCATAAGTTCTCCAAAAAGCAACGAAAGAAAAATCCCTAAAATTTTTCCAAAACAAATATACAATCCTGCGGTTGCGTCTGCACCGATCATCAGCCTCAATTTCGAACCCAGGCTCCGTCTACAGTCTCCGTAACAGAGGTTCTTTTTCTCATGAAAATAATGCTGATTTGTTATCAAAACAGGAAATGGCATCAATAAATAAATACGTCTCTGCAAAGGACGTTAAGAGAAAACAAATTAATTCTTCGCTTAATATTTTTCATCCGGGGCGAATGGTTGGAAGAAAGAAAAAAGAGACAGTAGGTTAAAACGAGAGCCGAAAAGCCATAATTGGCGGAAACCGGTAGACGCCATTTCGTTCCGTCCGGCTCTTTAAGATTTCTAAGCTCGATGTCCCTTTATTTCGTTGGCATCCTTGGCGGGTGCCACGGGAATGATGAAAAATAGGGAGCAAGGTCTTGCTTTCTACTTCATCTTTCAGCCCCCGTAGCTCGCGCAAGATTATTAATATGTTTGTCCTCGGGCGAGCGTCCCCTAATGACGTCATCAATTACCTTAATCACCACTAACCCAGGTGAAGGCTGATATACTCATCTCGGTGGTCCATTTATATTTAGAATGCAAATTTTCTCGGTTGTTCATTTTTTTATCTTCTTGCCTCCTTTCTTTCCTTTGCTTTCGTTTTCGTTTTCTCTTTTCATGCAAACACAGCCAATCGACAAACCCCCAACCCTTACTTCTCTCTTCCCCTCTGACCCACGACCCCGTACGCACAGCTGCGTTTATGCTAATGATTTTAGCCCCATGAAGGAAATACGTAATTTTGGGATTAATGGCAAAAAATTGAGGTGCCATTCATACATCTTTTTTTTAATTTTGTAATTTACCACTAGTGTGACGAAAACAGATAGACTATTACCTGAGTAAGAGAGAGATAAACGAAGGAACGATCACATAAGATATTTCATATTGTATAACCAAAAGTCAAAGAAGCCAGCTTATTTTAGATTATTTGAAAAGATATACGAACTGCGTTGACTTTCTTTTTTCTTCACAGAAACAATCCTCTTTGATACTAGCTCGGCGAACGTAGTATTTTTATTCCTTATTGTTCTTTGGTTTTACATAAATATAATGGTTATCAGAATTCCCCTGAATTCTCCGAAAAGATCCTTACCGCCGTATGGTCCACTGCACGTGGAATCCAGCATTTTCCGGATATCGGTATTTACATATGTACTATATATTTCTGTTCTACGTAGCTGCGGTAAACTAGATACGCATAAGCTTTGCTTTCAGATCCTGTGTCCAGAACGACCTTCACCCTTTGACCCATTTCCAGCATAACCCTTTACCTACATCGCTGGCGTCGTAAAAATTACGTGTAATGTCAACCGGTAGGAAAGAGTAAAACACGTGACATTTGGACATTAATGACTTTATTTATTCGTAGTAAAAATCGACAATTGTAATACGTTATGGGTTGCGCGTATATGGATTAAATATAATTATTTTCTCTATTATACTTATTTGAAATTCAATAGTGTGACGCCATTAGTAGGCTCGCACACCGGGGTTTCCGGGATTGTCATTGTTCATGCAAACAATCATTGGGTAACGCCATTTTGGAATATTTCGAAAGAGATCGATAAATTGACTACTAAAATATTTCGATAAAATGAGTAGTGACGTATGTACACCATAAAAATTGTTACTCAATTAAAGTCCCGTTAGGAAAATAAGAAAAACAGAAATGAGGGTAAATAATTTCTGCTGATTCGCCCCTTTTTATACAGCAAGCTGTACCCTCTGTTACGGTACTGCCTGGCAAGTGCTGCCTCCTGCGACATAAGTTTCAACTTCTAATACCTGTGAGTATTTCTGAACAAAGTTTGTACTGTTAGTATCTATCACTTTGACTGGCTAGGGAAGATGCATTACCTGGCACATTTCCTCATTAGAGAGAGATATAAGGAAAGAAATAAAAAGGAAGGAAGGTACATTACCAGTTATTGGCACATTTCCTTAATGGGAAAGTCAAAAAGGAAAAGAAGACGGAGGATGCATTGTTTCGTAATTTGCAAACTTGCTGATTATTTATTTTGAAAATTAGTGAAGATATTACACTTTACTAGAACCATGCTTGAAGTCGAATTTGACAAAAGTTGACGCGATTGCGTGAAAAATTTATTAACATTGATTTTCGTTAATAATAATTTTTATTATTCGTCTAATGACACGTGCGAATTCACATTACGAAAAAGCGTAAACGATGATGGCAAACTTTTTTAAAAAGAGCGAAAAGGATTATTATAATTGTTATACAAAATTTATACAACGTTTGTATAGTCCATAGTAGATTGTTTGTCTTAAGTCATATATAAGTGCTTTTATATTGGCCATAGTAAAATTAGCATCTTTGGAAATACTATAATGGCGATGCGAAACGTAACCTTGGTGTTTGGTTAAGACGATGAATAATTCACGAGAGTAAATTAGTTTTTTGTTTCAGCCACTGAGCTGGAACCTATGGTAATAATACAAAAACTCTACACTATAAAGAAATAGAAGCTTCCGACCTGGCATAATTATTTTTCTTTCCATCACTTTTTTACTTGACTCTTTTCAGCCGACATCAGCGTTCAAGTGAATTCTACTCGAAACACTAACGGCAAATGGCCGCCTCTGCCTGTCGTTCTTAATCATGACTATACGTATAGGCGAACCTGTTGCATCGAGGATAAAATTAGCAGCGTTCAACAAGCATTGCCTACATGTGTATTTCACCGTAAATCTTCATCCAAACAAAGTTGCCCGTCTGTCAAAACATAAGAAGTCAATAATACAGTAATATCACGTTTCTCAGTTCAAACAAATTTGGAGTTACTAAACTGTTATAACAAAATGAATTTATTACGATGCTATATAATTCTTTTTATCTAGTCAATTCGACCACAATATCCGTACGGCGATGTTGCTGCTGGCGACATCAAAGACGCCGACGTAAAAACCGGAAACAGCTTTCAGATCCAGGCCAAATACACTCTCGTTTTACTCACGCATACAAGATACACTGCATCCACAGGACCTGCATATAATATGGATATACATAACATAAGGGAACAAAGAAAAGTCAAAGAAGACCAGACTGATAAAGAGATTCTGTGTTGTCACCCTCGGGGAGTATCCCTGTTGCCAATGTATGTACCGACTAACCTAGGAGCATATCGGATATATTTGCATACCGCATAGGAAACGAAAGAAATGTCAGACGGAAGTCAAGAAAAGAAACAAGTATAAAAGAATATTAAAGCAAGGAACGTGAAAGAACATGTGAAGAAACGGATAACGCAACTGGTGAATGTTATTTTATAATATTGTTTTAATAGAGTATCGGTAGGTTACTAAGAATTTGTAAAACATTTTTTTTAGTTAACAAAACTAAAGCTCTGTACACAATGTGTTGCCGTGTCGAGGTGCGTTACGCGACGGCAACAAGCGCGTTGCAGGGCTAATAAAGATTTTGTCGCAGTGCGAGCTGCGGGTAGGTAGGTACTAGGGTGGGTAGGTAGGTAGGTAGGTTGGTAGGTGGGTGAGTGAGTTTGCTTATCGATCTACAGCCTGCAACCTGTGGAACCTACCATCCGGTGAGCTTGGGAGATACGGCATAGATACACCCTGATACAAAGGTTAGAACCTAGAGCACGTCCACTGGGATAAACTTGTGACAGTCTAAGAACTCATTTTTCGTTCTTTTCTGTTACGTTGTCGATAAAGCTACATAGTGATTAATATAACGAGATTGATATGAATTAAATGGATTAAAGTCTTTTTCAATTCGCTTAATTAATTCCCGTGTAATCACGACGTAACGATTGAACTTTATATCGAGTGAACGCAGCCTTAAAGGAATGCTCCGTCATTACGCGAATTATAAATATCGTTAAATCGATTTTCTAACAGATATTTCTGATCCACGAATAGCCTTCGTTGTTGCGTGTGTAATAAATAATGTCAATCAACGAAATTTATGGAAGCTTTATTTATAGCATATGTATGTACACGGTTGTGTCTTTATTGACAAATTTATAAATAACTTTTCCTTCTCCGAATGTTATTTGTGTCTTTTCGTTTGATTCTGTACCAAGGAATTTCGTTATATTATTCAATTGTTATTTTTTCGTAAGATTGAATTTAGGTGAAGAACTGGAGGATCATATGGTGCGTAGTTGACAGAATCCCATGCGTATCTACGCAGGACATAGGCATGTGGTTTTACATGGTGAACTAACAGGCGTAATTACGTTAGTCGTACCCTACATATATTTTATTATGGCATTGTATAGCGGTATGAATAGGGTTGATACGGTACTGTATTAATTATCATACAACTATAAATACGTGCCCAAAGACTATACAATGCGTACAGAGTGGTATGACAATATACTTTTGAATTTTTCTTTTCTTGTGACTAATTAAATTGAGTAATTATGATATAGATGAAATACTAGAAGCGTTAACGCTTTTGGTGTATCTATTTGAAATTCCAGGAAGCACAATATTATTGCATGTACATACTAATTGTAATTTCCTAGTAATACACGTCATGCCAATGTAACAGTTGTTATATTGTTTTTTCTGAAATATCTTGCGTGATAAATAATTGGTAATTTTATTCGCTATTAGATGTTATGTTTCGCAGTCAGATTGTAACAAGCGTTTTATTTGAATCTGTTGCCGATTTTCACCGCATGCCGGCAGCACGATCGAGTACGTCACGATCCAAGATGGCGGACGAATGGATCTGCCCGAACCTTTAATCGGATGTTTATTACGTCGATCATGCTTTTGGTGTCTTTTAAAGACTGGAAGGCGTCCTTTTGGATAACAAGTAAGTCTGCAGTGATTCGTTATATTGTTATATCCGTCAACGCTACTATTATGTCAGTTATATTACATAAGAACTAGGCCAACGTAAACAGCACAATTATTCTCTAGACTGCTTTGCACTATCGCTGCAAAGTATATCAATTCCTTCGCTCGCTGAACTCAAACTTCTGAACTATCTTTTGCTCGAGTGTGACCTGTGAAGACTATTGGTATTCTAACTTATCAATTAAGGAAGATAAGTTAGAACTTTATGACCCCCTCGTGAGGTGATTAATATTTTAATATAATATGGAACAAATAATTTGCATCTGACATTATATCCTCTACGTAGGTTCTCTATCTCGCTATGCTTATAACAGACTGTGGAGTAGCCTTAAGGTACGCTCGATTCTCGGCTTTCTTCTTGCTTTTAGTTACATACAGTTAGTATTGCACGTATATACATATCTATACCTGTCGTCACTCGTGCCTTCTAGGTCTACCTTTTAATTCATGATCATCGATCGTCGTTTAAAAGTCTACTTAAAAGTGTCCCTCCAGGATACAGGCATAAGGAAAGGAAGGAAAAGTGTCCCTTCGACTTACATCTTTGGCTAAAGAGCACATTCTTTATCTTTGTATATTCTAAAAAAAAGCATTCACGTAATAGGAGCCAAATCAATGCTACTTCAAAGGACCCTGTGACGCATTAATTACGCATAGCTGTTTTCGTTTTCACAGTCCCTCTATATCCGCCTCTTTAGACGTTAACGAGGTTTATCGTGCGCTTAATATTTCAATAAGTAAAAGTGAAAACGTTTTGAATTGCGAAAGGCAGTGAATTCTCTTAACTGAGTAATTTCCTTTTCCTTTTTTCCTCTCTTATTCCCTTTGTTGTCTCTCCGCAGAGATTCCGTCGAGCCAGAGAGTCCTCGTCGCCGATAAGTACCAAAACAAGAGCCAAGTCCAGGCACAATGGCGTCCCGTGCCACCTTCTGATCCTATATTGGACGTTGCATCCAGTTGGCCATTTCATTATTTACAATAGAGAAGAAAGTGTGACGGGATCGATTACCGATTTCAATGCGGAAATACAAGAACTATATTGTCTTCCATCCGGTTTGCGAGGATAATTGAAAGGAGCCATTTCACATCCCAGAGTGTTATTCCGAAGGGATGCTGAATGAAAGTTCTGGAGATAGATCCGGTTCGAAGAGTGGATTCCAACCTACAGATATACTCAAGAAATTTCTATATTCAAGGTTCTATTTCACGTTGCTTATAATTAATTCCTTATACTTTCGCTAAACTATTTTTTTCTTCCCTTTTCCGTAGGGTGCACGACGAGAATTTTGGCTGTTAATGCTTTTCAAAAGCATTAAAGGACTGTAGCTACGTTGACGGGATCTGCCTTTATACAGAGATGGGTAGGATCTTGTAGACAATGTAGAATCCTGTCATTGTCTATTTTCCAAGAAGCATTCCTTGAAAGTAATCCCGAGGAAAGGTCACATTGAGAATTGTCAAGCTATCTTAAATCCCTTCCACCTCTTGGAAGGTCCTCTTAGTGTTAAAAGTAAAGAGAGGTTAGTATCGCCTGTAACAGAAGCAAATGAAAAGTGGCCAGCATCACAGGTATCCAGTAACAGTCAGCTGAGAAGGCCAGGATTTTAATAGGTATCAGAAGAGTGGTTTGTTGCTGCTATCTAAGGAGCACGAGGGTGATAGAGTCGAGGATGGGAATATCTGTGGAGGGCATCGGTTATAGAAAGAGGTAACGGTAGTGGAAACAACTGTATATGTCGTCAAGTTAGCGAGAGAGGGTGTATAAGAGATAGAGAAGAAGTAGATGCCGTATCGGAAAGAGGGGATGAGTCCGAGAGACTAAGAAGGGGATGAAATAACGAAGAGATGGAAAAAAGGGAGCGTAGATTTTTCGGATGGCGAAAATTTTTCGGCGCGGAGCCTTTTTACGATTCATACCCCTCCGAAGAGTTGACGTCATGGAATCCGTAAGGGGCGCGGTCCGCCATATTGATTCAATCCCTACCCCCACGACGCGTAGAGGGAGCTCCGTTCCATTCACAAACACGTCCCGCCAGCTGCGCACCTCCCTTTGCCTCCTGAGGAAGTTCCTGCCACTTCTACCCGGCCCTTCCCACTTACCCTTGTGGATGGGCTTGGCGGGGGATCCTCGTGTGAAAAGGGGTTGTTCAGGGAAACGTAACAGCGAAAAATATCCACAAAGGGGCTGCTGCCGGCTGACACCACCAACACAACTGTCCTCACTCTACGATCTTTCCCGAATCTCTCAATGGCCGGTATCCACCTTTATGTGTATATACTGTTGTATATACTCACCCCCCCTCATAACAACAACCCTTCCATCAAATACTTTACCACGGACCCTCTTCACCCTTTCATGCTTTGTATCCATCATCTTGCTATTATTTCCATACAAATCGTAATATACAATTTCCTTTATTTACTAAAGTATGACACTTGTTCTAGGGATTTTCTTTTTTTTTTTCTTCACCACCAGTGTAACGTTCTATCAACTTAAATCCTACGTTGTTGTCTGTCTTAGGCCAAGGTTTCAGCGAAATTATAGTTTTCAATTTCCACATTAAATTTACATGGGACGACGACGTTAATGGTATTTCTACTCTTTGTTCTTCTTAAATGTAATACGGGGTAAAGTCTTGATCCTTTACATGTTTTCCTTGTAGATTCATGATGCGACGTCCTGACTTTTATGAAACCCAGGAACACCAGCGGAATCTTGGGTCTGACGTGGTAGTCGACCTTGACGGAGTAGGAGCGTTTGAATCATAGTTTCTGCGTGCGCGTATCAATGGACTTGGCCTGTCATTTTCTTGAGTGAGATTTACTACGCGTAGAACGCATTGGCATAATAAACAAGAAATGCTTCAACTCTTTCCGTTACTCTTGTTTGCTATTTGTGCGCGGCATCAGGATAAAATGAATAGTGACTAAACAAGATCGTTGAGTGATCTTATTTATCTTTATTTATATAGTCGTGTCGCCCTTCTACTCATATATTATTTGGCTAATTTTATTTCTGATTGAATATTTTTAATTTTACAATAATCTGGTAAGGACTTTATATTTGGCAGAAATAATTTGTCATGATTCAAGATTAAGGGTGGTTTCATTTTATTTTACACTATTTCGAGCCAGATACGGAGAATAAATGAACGAAACTTCGAACCCTTATTAACGACGTCACCAGCATCCCCATTGTTCTAGCTTATCTTGAAACCATCCCTTGGATTGCATCTTCGTCTAAGTATACCCTATCGTTTTCTGAATGGCCGGTGAGCCTCTGGCCCAGGCCGAAAATCGAGGATGGAATAAATTTGAATTTCCCGCCGGAGGATTTCCCTGGGAACATGTGGCCTCCTCGTCTTTTCACGATGCGGAGGACCAATAAAAACCATTGATTTTTCAAGAGAGAAAAAGAAGCAAAATAAGTGGAACGAAGGAAAACTAAACGATGCATCCATCGATGAATTCAATTCACAAGATAAATTCGTTTATCGTTACTCCCGAGGCGGGGATGGTTGTGCTCTACTTTGGTTTCAGTCTTTAAAATCTCCTAGACTTAAACATCGTCTCAAGGTATTGCTTTCAATTCACACACTGTAAATTTCCTCATCCGCACACTTCTACAAAAATATTTATTCCCATCATTAAAGTGGCTACTTTTACTTGCAGAACTTTGCTCGAGCTCAACCCTTTCGCTGTTCGTCTTTAAACTTCAAATTTCGCAGCCACTTTAAGCCCAAGAACAAGTCACTTTAAGAGCCCCCGGTATATATTCATCGGCAAGGGATGAAATAAACTAATACCGTTTCATGACGACGACCCTGTATTATATATTTACAAAGTATATATACACATATACATTTGGTACCTGAGACAGGCAGATAATTACATACCTTAGTTAAGTATACCATCGTGGTTCCTATTTGGCTTATACTACAGCATAGGTAGGTACGCGTGTTCCCAGTTGGCCCGGGAAGTGGCGATAGGGTTGTTAAAGGTAAAGGGGTCGAAGGGTGCAAAAAGCGATTGCCTGTCAGGAGCTAATAAAACCGCGAGGGACCCCGGGAAAATAGGGGATGTTCCTTCGTATCAGAAAGCACTGTGTATGCGCTTCGGTATAATCCTCAAAATTTGTTTCTTTTCCCATCACCCCAATGTTATTCTTTGTCTTTTATCTTTACGATATTATAATTGTTAGGACGTTCTATTTTTTGTTCAACTCACCCTCGTCTCCCCGGTCACGCTCAAAAGAATATAAAGCGTAGTCGGCGATTGAAAATAAAAAAACGAGAGGCCTGTAAATCGTACAAAAATGGCGGAATTTTTATGTTATCACGAGATAAGCTTCTCGTGTTATCTTTATCCTTGGTATATCGCCAAGCGAAATAATAGCTGAGCTCTAGATTTTTTTTTTAAAAGGAATGAGCTAGTGGTTCTTTCCGGGGAGGGATGAAATTTCTACGTTTAACTGGGGGGTAGCATTGTCTCTTCGTGTCCTCTGTGGGGGTGGGTCTCTTGGATTACTGCGATGACCGTTTGCATTCTTTCACGCGAACCTCAACTTGCTGCCCACCCGCTATATCTTTTCCCCTCTTTCGCACTGCCGTGCGTTTCAAGAAATTTCCGGGAGTTTCTTATTAATTCTTTATATAGCGGGTGAGCTCGTTATTTTCTCACCCCCCGGTGAGTGCTTTGTGTCCTGTCCTTCATCTTACTCTCGGATCTTTCGTTCTTTCTTGGTTTTTATTATTATACCTGCCGCGAGCTTTCATGGTTCACTTAAAAGCCAGTCTCTAAGAGCGGGGAGTAAAAGGTGGAGTGTACGAGAGTGAGAGAGATAGATGGATAGACGTAATAAGAGCAAGAGAGACAGCGACGGTAGCTACTTATAGCATGGATTAAAATTAATTGATGTCGTGACTCATCTATAATGACCTCGCAAGCACTTTGTTAACGGGTCACTATACCGGCTTGCTATCGATACACTATTTTGCCAATTAATTATTTCATCCTAGATATCTGATTATTAATTATTTTTTTTATAACTGCCTTAGGTATCTTAGTACTGTGGTTAAAGCACTTTTTTTATCGATGGTATACACAGGCCTTGGAAATACTTTGAATTATTTTATGCAAGTGCAGGGTGGCTATCGCGTTTGTGAATTGTATCGATTAACCTGAATGATGAAAAAAATGTATACGTAATTAAGATAAATATCTTAGCGACTTTGATTAAAATTTTAAGCTTTCGAATTACATATCGAATATCTTCTATCGGCTTTTGGATTAAGTTTACGCCGTACATTATTATTTGCATACCTCTTTGGCACGATTTAGACTTTAGTATGTATAATGAATAGGGGAAGAGTCGTGATATATTCGGAGTGTCTTGTTACAATGTACCCTTGGCGTTTTGCGAGTTTAAATTTGAGGTTTGGAGTCTTCGAGTCTACTGTGCTATAAGTAAGGCGAAGGGGAGGAATGGGCGTTTGAAATTTTTGGCTGTGTTAAAGTAAGAGAATTTACAGGGGTAAATCAATGAAAAATTATTATTTAATCGTAGCTATGTGTTTTTAAATTCACGATTCTTCATGGCTTCCAGGCGAATCTCGAGGTGCGACGTATATATCTGTATTTTGTGTACGGAAGAAAAAAGTCTGACCCCAGGGTTCGATCGAGCTCTTTACGTCACTGGTTTATGGGTTTTTCCCTACTTCGTTTGACGTCGACGTTTTTGTTACACATTTTCGTACGTCCTCCTTTGGGTCTGGAAGACCTCTGGGCTAGAGAAATTTTTGAAACTGACGGAAGGAGCTAATGAATATTTTGGTGGGAAAAAAAAAAAACATTTAAGCTCACAGCAATTCTCTTACTCGTTTACATATATGCCAAGTAGGATCGAGCAGTATGGGAACACTGACGTAATAATTTGATAATTACATTAGGTCCCCTTTTCACGTACGCGTTTCAAAGACGCTGTGCCATGGTGAAACGTCTCATGGCTCTTTATATCTATATATTTCTTGTACCGTATTACAGCGTCTTAAAACTCCCACGTGAACCATCAAGGAAAACGTAATATCTTTACCGAGTAGAGACTATAACGTAACTATGGCAAGGAGGACAATTCCTAATAGAAATTCCCAATAGAATTAATTTACGAGAGTCTTAATTTCCCGTCTCTGTCGTTATTCATAAATATCGAACCAGTTTCGTGATGCGAATAAATGAGAGCACCCCGTATTAAAAAAGATTAAACAGGCAGGTTAAAAACCCTCGGAATAAATATTATCCCACGTAGTCACAGCACGGCATTAGGGATATAGTTAATACTTCGACGATGGTTGATGAAAGTCTTCCGATGGGGGAGGAGGGGAGTGAGGGGGAGGGAAATGGTGACCTTGATAAGTATTCCTCAGGCAGTCAGCAGCGAAGGGGGATTCCGTAGCAAAAGAAATCAGAAAAAATTTCCAAGACCCCTTACGCGACCCCCGTCAGTTTCCTCAGGGATCGATCGAACAGTGACGTCACTCTGTAATTTACATCCCTCTCGAAGTTTTGGTATCGCAGTATAAAAGAGAGAAAAAGAAGCTGTAAAAATAATAACTCACTGTCTCATTGTGCTTTCCAGTTACGTTGGGTGAGTCCAGGCTGGTCGCAGTAGGGGAAATCGGTCAATCAAGTGGGGAGAGAAACGGGCCACTCGCATCACTACCTGGTATAGGGACTTTTTGCCGGCTAGAGGGGAATGGCAATCCTGGTGGGGATACCCGAGGAAGTCAAGGTGGGGATTCGCGGTCGGTACGCGGCTGCTGAACGATGAATGAAGCCGGGCCTTTGGCGTCGCTCCAGCGTCGGGGTGCCCCCGCCGTCGGCCGGGAGCTCTCCTAGTTCTGACGTCATCAAGGCTCAAGGCCGCCTACGATCGTTACTGTGGCTCCTGCTGCTGATATCGCTGCTACACCTCCTACCTTTCTTATCAGTGGATCCTCTTCTTCCAACCTACCCGGATATGACACTGCACTTGCAGAGGTCATGACACCGGGTCTTATAGGTTATGCCACAAGGATCTTTTTATCAATCGTACGCAATGGTAAACTGTATAGCTGATAAGACTTGTTGATTTTTTTAAAATCTGAATTAAAAATTCTTTTCAGGGTTCATCCGCAATTGATTTCTTGTCAATTAAATACGTATTTATTGCGATGGAAATTGTCCAGTCAGCTTCGGACTGGAGTCCATGGTCCATTAGTGATGCTGTGGCCGCTTGATATTTAAGATCTGAAGATTTCTCCGGGGGCTGCTTGTAATGGGGTCGCCGATGGATGATGCGGCAGTATCGGCGTATTCGCCTACGATGCGTAACCGAGCCGTAACCTCTGGTATATATACACAGAGACACGTATATGTACACATATGATTACATATGTGGATATATTGTGTAGCCAAAGTCGTGGTATTAAAGACTTGCGTAGAATGTGGATATCCTTTCTGTCCCTTGTCTACGTGGGTATGTTCTGTGGTAGAGGGAGAAAAAGATAGAGTGCGTTAGTAAGAGTAAGAGTCGAGTGGCGCTTCCATTGACGGCGTCCAGACGCCGCTCTGTCTCCGTCCGGACGCCTACGCTTCTTGCACATTTCTCCTCCACGAACTTTCCTTCCCTCTTAGAGTCTTTTATCTTTGATCTTTATCACAAGGCTCAGCCGAATCTTGCGTTATCTCGTGCTGCTACATTCTTTTTTGTCATTCTTTTATTATTTCTGTACCTTAACCCCCGTTTCTCTTCTATTTATCTTTTTCTCCGGCAACGCGCGAAAAGGGTGTAGTTTCTAACGCCTCGCGTCTCGCCTTCTTTCACCTTTAGATTTCTCAAGGGACAAGGAATTATTGTCTGAGACTGTTTTATCCTTCTTTTTTTTTTGCTTTTTCAATCTCACTTGTATCTGCCATCAGATTTTAATCGTCTTCTTCCTTGCTCTAGATATCTTGAGCAATCCTTGATGTCCACGCTTACTATTGAATTAACATCAAGGTTTATGGCTTCGGGTCTGTTCGATTTTTTTTATCATGGGCACTAAGATATTTATGGCACTGGATAGAGGTAGCGCTACGTTAATTTAATTGCTAGATAATTCCTAGCGACTCCCATTGATTAATTACTGACGCAATTCGTCGATCGTTCCATGTAGTTTAGAATTGTGTAGAAATGGAAAAAAAGAATTAATGCAGCGCACCAAAATACCACTGGGAATTATTGATGAATATCGTTCATTAATTTGAACCGTGGCATACACAGGGCGTTAATATAATTTACGAGATGCGAATATAGACACTTCGGATGGTGGATTAACGATTTTCATCGGTATAAGCTTACCGATTAATTATTATTATTATTATTATAACCTACCGAAACGCCGTAGCTTTATAACATTGACGTCACGCGGCCATTGCAACGTTTCGCGTAATCGACTTTACGACAATCAATATCCTGCTCGAGCGTAGCTTGATATATAAACGGAGAGTTCATGGAAATCCACCTTGTTATATTCTTTTCCTTACTATTCGCTAATGCCGAAAAAGTCTGCTCACCCGTTATAAGAGCGACCGTTACGAATGTTAAAGAATCGAATACAAAGTAATTCAGTTTAAAGGAATCAGGGAATAAATTTTGATTCGATCATTTAGTCGTTTTGAAAATGATAAAAGAATTCAGATTTTTTGGCGATTTTAAATTTTATGGCGAATTGCGAATTATCTGTATATATACAGCTCAATGTACCTGTGCTGATCTACTGAACTGTAATATTTAATACTAGGCTAGTTACGTCACTGAGATATTATGATGCTCGAGAATGAATGAATAATCGATGATACGTGACGACCTTATGTATCTGTGGCATCTATATTGACGTTGCAGTGTCGACGACGCTGTCGTCGTGACGCCTTCGTCCAGGTGCATTCTCGTCAAAGCGTCGTATAGATTTCCGGCGGGTCGTTGCCGTTCTTTAGTTCTTGTGACTTTCTTACTTGGCTTTAATGTCTACTAACTTTACATACTGCGACGTACGAAAGTAATGCACGTGCATTGTGGGAGGTTTGAGGTTAAGTAGAAGGTTCTACGATGCACGTTACTTTGTGGGATTTTTATATTAAGATAGATCATCCTTTTATTTAAATATAAATTTACTCCTGCGAAAGAGCTCGAGTTTCGGACAGCTTAATATATGTTATAATATACTGCTCGGTGCAAATATATACCGAGTGAAGTTTGCTTCGTGTAATGAGAATCAAATAGATGCGCCAACTTCAGTCGGTAACTTGGATACGAGCGAGTTTGGAGGTTATGTTTTGTGAGGTTGTGGAAAGTCTGAGTAGACGAACAAAGCTATTTTATCTAGTCTCTTGATATCTACTTAGAAAATTAATAATCCGATTAGCTTCAATAAGCACTGTTTTGAGGTTAATCGAAAGTGTGTACCCTGCTTAATATTTTTCATACAGAGAGAAACGTGTAAACGGAATCTAAAGATCGGGTAGATAGCATATGTTTTTTAAATCTTTGGGAGACTTTTGATTCGTGAGCCTGTATTCAGAATTCGCTTTTATTGCTAATAGCCAGCTTTGGAATTTTTTCTTTATGACTTTTAACTACAAGCGACTCTGTTAGTGACTTTAAGAGCGAGTTTTCAATATGGGCTTTAATCTGTAAGTTTATATTTATATATATTTTTCGTTGTTCGCTTAACCAAGGAATTTATAGACTCTTACCGTTATACCATTTGTACTTACCATAAGTGTTTGCGTGCTATGTCTTACTGCTACGTTATTCTCAGATTTCAGAGAATTTTTCACAGTCGTTTGCGGCTACATTTATTCTCTGAATATTCAGTTTAATTTCTCATCCCTGCTATTCCAGTATGCTTGCTTACAAGTTCCATACCTCATACATGTACTAGGCATTCTGGATAGATACTGTGGTATTCCTATTGCGTTCTACGTCAGGACTCCTAGCCAAGCATTTCCGTTAGACTGCATTGCATACATTACACAGAGTCGTGTCTTTAAATTGCATTGTTTCTGTTCAGTTACCGACTCAGACGTAAACGCGAAACTGGAAATATATTACTTTGGTTCTTTACATCCTTTTTCTATCTGTTCTTCGTACTTACTGTTTTTTTATATATTTTTTAGCAGTTCCTGCTTCTCCCGCATTTAGCGCTCCAATCGCTGTTGTCAAAAACGGGAGGAAGTGCATCAAATGAAGACCCAAGTAGTTCGTATCTGGACGTCGCAGGGTTCAGACCGTCGCATCCCGAAGCGAATTCAAGGAACAAAAATGATTGGACCCAAAGAGAGGAAAGTGAATTTGGATTTCGAGAATGGCTTCACGCAAATCTGAATATGCGGATTGGCTGAATATGCGGATTGACCCTTCACGACAACAGTCGTGAACTATTACTACTATGCTAAAATATAGACTAGGATTTTAAGGTGCGTGATGAATATTCAGGAAAGTGGCGTCATCCATTGCGAAATAGATTTTACTTAGCATACATAGGTGAATGACCCCATGATAATGACTAAATTATGAACTTTTATTTTAGCGAAATTACAAAACTCGAACGGCCAATCGTGTGCCGGATCGAAGAAAGCCCAAGATTGGCTAATGGTCAATCAGTATGTTTAGTATTTTTTAACTCAGGAATAAAATGTCAAACGTATCCAAGATCCTTCGACAGGGACTCCTGGGAACTTAGCTTTATCAGTATTTTGTCTACGTTGATAAATTTTTTGGATTGGTTCTTTTTTCATAGCTGCCTATTTATCTTGCCGATGAAACCAATGACGTCATACGTTTTCTCCAGGAAACTACAAGAGTGATAAATTTTTTTCGCGATCCACTTTGCTCGTGTCTATCGTTGCATCATGTTCTGATGCAATATGTTAAGAGAAACTGATTTTCAATATTTTCACGTGACGTATCGAAACGCAACGCAAATTAAAATTAATTGGCTGCGGAAGAATAATGCGAAAGCGATCGATCGTCTGTAAACAAATTTTGGAAATTAATAATCAAATTTGAATATTACCATATACGTTGATTACGTATCGTATCTAACTTGCGTTTGTCGTGCGTACTAATTCTGGGTATAATATTCAGAATCCTTCGTACGCGTACATTGTCATGTACCACATATGAATTTTTTTTCCAACGCGTTACATATAGGATATCTTCGTAATTACTAAATCCACATTTAATCTCTCTGTACGTATTAATTAATGATAATTCCGAATTAAGGTTAATTAATTTTAGTAAGTCAACTTTGTTCCTCGTCACTGTTTTATGCAGAAATATTGCATAGATGGCAGGCCTAATATTTTTTATTTTTTTCAGCAGATAGACAAATTTCCTTTTTTTTTTTCAAAATCACGACAGTCGCTACATACAGATAATGGTTGTGTATATGTTCAACGTATCCATCTTAACGGAGGGATCTATGTATCACTAGAAATTTAAAAATGGAAAACTCGACAGCGCCTGCAATCTGTACTACCTCCTACTCACTTTCTGCAAGCTTGAAAGTAGCATTGGATTCGGTAAAGTATGCAAATTCTAGGAGAGAGAGAAAATAGCTGGAATGATGAAAGTTTTTCTAGAAAGAGGTAAACTAGAATTATTTTTTTTCTTCCTTCTAGGAAGATTCTGGGAAAGAGTTTCTCTCTCGATAAGTCAGATTCAGTAGATTCGCCCTTGAAATTAACACGCAATATGTTGATTTAACGTCGTAATACCGCATATCAATTTCCACCCCATTATTGGTGTATATGACTGATTTGATTTTTTGAAATTTTTTTCGAAAATCTAACACGTTGATCATCGTGGAAAAATTGTGAGGAATTTTTTTATTGGTGGAAAAATAAAAAAAACCGTATCCGCTATACACACACATTTTTCACGGATAAAAACTCGCGCTGCCGTAAGGATGGTTTATGTATTTTTTTCTCTTTTCATTATTTTCCCCACTTTTTTTATTTTCCTCGGAGACCCAGAAAATGGCTTCGCCAAAGAGAATCGGCGAATTTGTAAATCGTTGTAGCTCGGGCTGGAAAGAGTGTAGGAAGCGTGGGTATCCCGGGCATGGAGCCAACGAATACTAGTTTGACTGACTATATGCTACGTAGCATAGAGAAAAATACTCTTACCGACATCCATGTAACTACAGCAGATTCTATCGTTGTACACGTGTTAGTGTAATCGCGTCATGTCGGCCATTCATGAATTCGCGGAAGGCCAGAAGCGTGGGAGTTTTTGGCCAAGTTTTTCACTCCTTTGGTTGGCTGGATTTGCGTATCTTCCTACACGCACGACCGTTTTAATAATCCCGAAGTCTATGGCGACCGAAGATAACGTTGCGTTTCGTAAAAGATTTAAAAATTATTTACTCTCTCAAGCAGTCGAAATCTCTCAGATTTACCGTACCTACACGGAAAACGTGAATTACCCAAATTCGACGACCAATCGGCATTGCGAAAAGTTATCAGAGAATTTCGAGATATTAACACTGTACACAAGTCTTAGATACTTCCATAGACTAAAGCTAATTTTTTTCTTTATAGGTGCGCCCTCTGGGAAGATCTGCCAGTACTAAAGGGTCTTCAGCAAACGTTACGACGTACAGGTTATGTGTCACTCGCCGTCTCCACATCGAATCTTCGTAGGCCTACTGTAGTGACATCTGGCGACTGTCGCTTTAAAGAAAACGAGAAAGAAAACCGTAAAAAAAGCGTAAACGATTATTTATTACTCTCATTACTTAAACGTTTTACGCAACGACACTTGTTGAATGTCCACATGATTGATCCAGCACGTAACCGCATAGTTTCCAAGGTTCAACCCATTGTAGAGGGCCGAGCGACAGTGCTGCCAAAATTCAAGTTTCTCAATCCCGCTCCCGGAATCGCCTTTAGCAATTCGTTAATACGTCAGGATAATTCGAAAATATTTTTTGTACAGACATTTTTTTGACAGTCTGGTAATTTAACGTATTTCGTTTGGTAACTTTTAGGACTTTTTTTTACATAATTTATCATCAGTCTCGACTTGTTGGTCCAGCGGCATCTACATATAAATGAATGCTCTTTGGCTCGCGTCTGGCTTACAAGAAGACTTTGGGCCATTTCGTCGCGAATGGCTGCCCCCACGCAACAGGTGCACCCTGACCACCTTGAAATTCAATAAATACACACGCCCCTGGGAAATCATCTTGGTAGCGGCATGTAAGATGGATGTAGAAGATATGGGAGGTACTGGAGGGTCGTTGATGAAGGTACCAAAGCAAGTAGTACCAACACACACACTTTGTATCTATATAAGAGTCCTTGAGCATGTTAGGTAACTGTTTAAGGGTTGCATGGTTAAGAAAATTAATTTTTAATTTTTTTTCCCTCTCAGCTCTGGTTCTATACTTGACCTTTTTTTTCAACGACGATACCAGGTATCGTTGATTGCTCCAATTATGGTGATGCCTTGTTTTAATTATTATTATGATTCATACCCGCGTTCCGCTAACGGGGTGGATCCACTTACCGATGACTTCGTGTGTCAGCGTGCGCATACTCATCGTTTCTCGTCATCGTTCTCGGTATTGGGCTTATGTCTAATAAAAAAAATTTTCCGACCCTACCTACCGTGTAATCTAGTTGAGAGGATGAGCTGTCAATTGACAGTGGTTTGGAGTCCAGTCACACAGAGGTTTAGGAAGTTAGTACGATAAACAGGGTCTGATTAAAGGGAATCAGATAGGATACGTGTGTACGGTGAGATTCTTATTTTTTTAAATATATATTTTTGAATTGCTTTTCAGTCATAATTTTTATTTTTTTTTCTAAAGATCGTCCAATCGTACCTGATGTTTACTTCGCATTATAGGCCATGCCTTTGAAAGAATTTAATATAATTAATTCGAGAAAGGATCTACCTTCCGAATTTCGATGAAGAATACCTCCGTCTCTCTCTTACGCGCTGAAACGCCTATAAGACTGTCTCTCTCGCACTTACGGCGGGTATAGGAAATGGCAAAATATTAAAGATTTTCTTATATGTCTTCTTTTCTTACGGATTTTTCGAAATGGCGATTTCGGTAGAAACGAGGGGTGGAACTGTCTTCGTATTTTGGGGGGTAGGTTTTTTTTAATGCTCAGCTAACAGTAATTGTACTATGTGATACATTTCGTGTCGGAGATACTGAGTCATTTTTTGTTTCTTCTTTAAAAAGACTTCCTCGTGACGTCTTGTTGGCTTTTGCTAACAGGGTAGTTCCACGGTGCAACCCTCGAGAGGTAGCTCTACTGCTGTCGGAGTGGTGAAAAACGAGGGGATGTCTGGGCTTGGAAAATAAAGTAACCTGAACTCGTCAGTGCTAACCAAGAAATACTTCACGTCTGTATCTCAGCATCCGAGAGTAAATGCATCAGTGGACAATGCACTTTCAGCCAATCAAGATCTATTCGTCTCTGGTATCACTTGCCGATTTAGGGGATGAAGTGTCACGAAGCTCTACCAGTTCGCACGACTTCCCAGTGTACCCAAGAATCACCACTGCGCGAAGGGGTAGCAGCCGTACCCTTGCCAATGAAGACCCCCGTGGCCGTTTTTACCCTCAATCACATCCTGGTACCGTGTCCTGATGTTTCTTCAAGGGATGAAAAATTTATTTAAAAAGGGGGTTGCGACTAAATAATGATCATCAGGTACGGTCCATGCGTGACTATACAGTCTCCCACCCCCAGTTAAAAATATAGTCGATCTTAGATACAAATGAATTCAGATGTTACTCGGCTCTCTGTCTTAGGGGATGGGACGGAGACTAAAAGGGGTAGCAGAAGAGGAGAGGCCGATGCTAATGGTAAGGGGGTCGTGCGTAGAACCTCGTCTTAGAAAAGCGTAGGTCTCTTTCCATCCCCTGCGTGTGATGTACCGGAGCGTCGTGAAAGAGGGATGAAGGTAGGCGAGGGTGAGTCTGGTGGGGAGGGTAGCCCAGGAACCAGAGGATGGCGGTGGGGATGAGTGAAAGTCGGGAGATGCGCGAGTTAGGGTGAGCGAGCGTGGCTGTCGCGCAGCGTGGGAGTTAGTTCTGGTGAGGGCGCCAGCCGGCTCACCCGCTAACTTAAACCTACTATTGCGTTCCAACCCTCCGACCCACCCCAAAAGCCTCCAACCGAACGACCAACCTTCACAATTAGGCCTACCTTCCTCTACCTATCTACTTACACAGCCAACCATCCGCTCGGCCGCCTTTTCTCTATCCGTCTGTTTTTTCGACCCCCCCCGTGATCTGCAACCTCATAGCTTCTTGCTCCCTCTTATTCATTGGCCCTTCTCGGTTCCAGCGACTGTGCATCGGAAAGGACGCGACGGGCTGACACCAGTCTGACGATCCTCTCGTAAGGAAACGTAGAAAGGACCAGGAGCAAAGTCAGGAACAGGAAGTGCTCTGAGAACGCAGTGCTGCACCGGTCCGAGCGGTAAATCCGGGTTCCGAAGGAAATAAGAGGGAAAGACCTAGATAAAGGCGCATTCTCAGGATTTTATTATACCGATTTTCAGGGTATGAGCCTGTCCCTGAGGTAATCCACTGTTGGTACGATGAGGTCCAGCCCGAGGAGAGCCCACGGCTCGGAAGCGGTTACGTTACTGAGGAGGATCGTACAGAAGTGAATAGGAGGTGTAGAAGAAGAAGAAGAGGAGGAAGGAGGAGGGGATTGCATTCGGTATCAATGCAAAGTCCTGGAAGACACGTTGAGTGCAGAAGATAGGACTGACGTTTCATGGTGTTCGCGCTGAACGAGGGTGAGAAAGAGAGGGAGGGCGAGAGAATAGGAAAGGGAGGAAAACACCCTGTGTACGTCTTTTTGCAGCTTCGGCCAAACTCGGCAGGAGTCGAGCATCGGGCTCGGATAATTCCGTCTCGGTGACGAGCGCAGGGCTGCGCGCGAGAGAGAGCGAGAAGGCGAGCAAGAGGCCAGAGAGGGAGGGAGTCAGTGGCAGCAGTGAGATAAAGCGTAAGAGTGAGATAGGACGTTGGACGGATAGATAAGCCAAGGAAGAAAGAAAAGAGAGATCAGTCGGCTCGTGGACTGCGAGCGAGCAACATCAACCCCTTATACAAATCCTTTCGCGTCGATGTTTTGACCATCTGGGTATCGCTGAGTGCTTTCGAGCTATGAGGTCTACGCGAATTATACACGTCGGCTAACCTTATCACGTAATAGTCGATCGAGGCGCCGATAAAGATCCGACTCTCCGTATACGAAAATCAATTGCATTCCGATCGACGATCCATCGAAAGAGACCCGCTCCTGTTCTTCTTCTTCTTCTTCTTCTTCTTCTGGTTCTTCTCTGTACGTCTTTCGATTAGACGAGGGGGTCCCGTCAAGGAACGTAAGCGCGAGTGACGTGGCAGTGCGAATTAATTTTACGGGATTGATAACCAGGTGATAACGAGCATTCAGTTTAAAGAAAGGAAAAATCAGGTCGAGTCTCTAACTACAGAGAATTCGCTAATCTAAACGGCTCGAGATATCTATTCTGTCCGTCGACAGTTGCGAGGCTTCGTTTCGATCTTACGTGAGATACGGTGGCTGGGAAGAAAAAGAAAATCCGAAGATAGTGACATCGATCGATGTATCGATTAAGCCGCGTCCACAATTTACTGCACGTGTCGCGCGTATGAGACTCTAGGATGAACGTATCTGGCATAGCGAGGTCGCTCGTTTATTCCGTCGCTTTCACAAAGTCAGCCTGAAGCTTCGTTTCGTTCAGCTCTGGGCGCGCGTACGGGAGGAAAAATAAATATTTTTAACGGACGGCGTTCTCAACGCAGCGACTGAATCTTCCGCGGGCCAGCTGAAGCGGCAGCCTGTTGGCGATGATATCCAGGTCGAGAGGGCCGCTCGGCTAGAAGAGGCTGGAGAATTTACGTGAGTGCTCTCTACGTCACGCTGTAGGACAGGTACGTCCAGCTGCCGCCTAGAACGACTTATATACAGGGTGTTCAAGAGGAATTGGATCTTCGTCTCTCGAGCGACAGGGAGAACTAATCGAGACAGAACGAATCAATCACGTACTCCTGGACCGAGTGTGAATCGGATCGACGTTTCTTCTTTCGAGTGGGTCACCCGGTATATTGCAAGTCCAGGTGCCGGTCTTCGTCATTCGGATCGGGCGAATCGTCGGCCTGGTGAATCGACCTGGATTACACATCAGAGTCAGCTCGTGATCAGCTTCAGATTATAAAACAGGGCCTCGAGCTACAGCCGCAGCATCCCTTGTCGCTAAATCCATTAAGAGAATCGCTGATTCGCATCCGAGGAAGTGGACCGCAGGGATCCTTTCGAAGTGGAAGTGAAAGCGGAAGTGGAAGACGGGAGGGGACTACGGAAGAAGCAAGTACCACAAGCCAAATAGAGAAAGCACCAAAGCACTCAAATTTTATGGATGTCAGGATGCACAGCTAGTTGAACATCTTTTTTTTTCACGACACCCTATATGCATATATCTATCTGCATCCCTCTTTTCACTATCCTATCTCAATATTAGACACGTTAATTCTTTTAAACGCGATTCTTCGTAGTTTATATTTTTATTTATATATTTTTTTTTAATATCAAACTCGACGAATTTCATCTTTTATCATTTATTGTAATTACAATTTCGTCTCCTTTTAATCGAACGTCACCGATATACGTGCACACTGAGTGCTTTTTCGTCTTTGTAATTTTACTTGGTTTTTCTTAAATCTGTCACGCGAGATCACACGTCCTTGCCGTCTCTCTCGTACTCGTCACGCATTATAATATATTGCACGAGAATTTTTTGCCTTTATGCCTAACGTCGAAACGCCACGAAATTAGTCATTTTTTATCGCGCGGCCGATTAATCGACTAATTACTGCGAATTAATTCGACCGTACGTATTTTTTGTCGATACGAACTTTTTCGTTGCTCGTCGCATCGCTGGGGGCTCGATTCGAGGTTTTTTGGGGGGGAGGGTAATTGGGTCTGATTTTTTACGCACTTTTTGAGGCACCTGTTGATATACTCTTATACATATATATTTGATTAGATATATAAATACCAAGGTCCTTATACTGTTACCAAATGCATTATTGTACATGCGTTACATAAATAATCGCACATTAAACACACACGTGCATGCTCGTTATTTCGCACACGCATGCACTCGCGAATTTATTCGCGTACGCACTGATTGTCGTATAGGAATTACGAAGTCACTCCGAAGCACCTGATTGTCGTCGGTGAGAATTTAAAGAGAGAAAAAAAAAATTATCAAAGCTAAAATTAATAATTAATTATCCTTTCCGCCCAAAACGTACCTTGCACTCGCAGGAGCTTTGATTCGCCTTAAAATTTATCCTTGTCGGCATTTTTTTTTCTCGAACCAAAAAATTCCCAAAGACGCAACTGGTGCGCACGACGACGTGCAGTGTCGCCAAAAAGCTATAATTCCCAAAAAAATATTTGACAGCCATAACAATTGTTGTGAAAAACACTAAAAAAAACGGCCTGAACTCAAAAATTTTGAGTATATTAAGTACAGTTCAAAATTAACCAGCCACGAGCTTTTTGACGTTCCAAACAATAAGTACCATTGTAACCGGAAGTCGAGGTCTTCGCTCATCCTGGATTTGAATCCGTCGCTGATTTCGGTGTTGGTGGCGCTTTCGGTGATTTTGATAACGGCAAAAATTTTGATTCGATTCTCCTTCGCTCCTATAGATATTTTCGAAGAAAATTTTCAAATTTTTACCCGATATCGTTTTTCACTTGGCTTACCGATGCGCCTGCATAAATCCGTCAAGCACCATCGGCAACGAGACTCGACTGTTATTATTATTATTATTCGTAATAATAACAATAATAAAACACAAACACTCGCATGCTGACGCACAACATTCCTAGCAAATAAGCGCACAACGACATAGCGTATAGAGATACATATTTAGATATAGATAATTATACGCTTCTGTATATATATATATATTCGACGCGAATAACTGTACATATATATATGTATATATACATATACAGAATAATTTACTATCCACATACGATTAGGTAAGCGCGTTTACGCGAAAGGCACATAAAATTAATTATATATTTTTACGAAAAATACACGCGTCGTCGCGCACAACCTATACGCACTTTTTTGTGCTTTGTGCGTTTACTACGTGTGCGATTGATAAGAGTGTGATACGGAGTGTTTTTGCAATTGCGACGTATATATATATATATATATATATACTACTCGTACGGATTCCGCCCAATTACAGATGCCTAATAAAGCAATTGAGAGCCTAGTATTTTTCGTGAAGAAAAATTAAGAGCGTAGCGGGTGATAGTTGATTAACGAGATTAAAATATTTATTGTTGGTATTTATACTTATTATATTGGTAGTCTGGTATGGTATAACGTATACGTGTTGCACACGTGAAATTTGTGCGAGCGTATCTAGGGATATATTTTTTTGTTACGTATTATCACCGAGTTTCACGAACGCGTAAGTGTTTAGCGGATATGGTATTTTTTGGATATAGTATAGGGATAGGTGTAAAAAAAAGTTACTAGTTTTATTCCCCTAGGGATATTTGGTAGAACTTGCCTTTTAGCTGTAGGGTCTGGCGGTGGGTGAATTTTCGAAAGGTATATAAGGCGAAACGTAGATATTCGGCGGGATTTTATTTGTAATCGTCGAGAGGGATTTTTGAAAAAGTCGAAATGTCCGTGTAAGGATAAATTTTGTAATTTAGGCGGTACATTTTTGTGCACGTATATTTTTTTCTCTGATCGTAATTATTTTTGTTGTCTTTGGTTAATCCACTTGTCGGTTAACGCAGCTTTAAAGCACACGGCACATATTGTATGTACAAAATACCTTGAGAGCAATATTTCCGAAATTCCTTGTATCCTTGAAACGTCCTGAATTTTTGAAAAATCCTGATATCCTTATTCACGTTTACTGTACGTTTTTCTACGGCACGCATCCACCTTCGGCGCACCTTGGCACAAGCACCGCAGCAAGCGAAAGAACGAAAAGCTCAAAAAAAGCTGCACGGCACCAGTCACGGCACAGCATTTCACGTGCATCCACGTTAATCGACGTTTTCTGTGCACATTCACGAAATTCCAGGTACTGCACAAAATTTCGAATTTGTTCCTTTGCACGGAAATTTTAGTAGCCGCTCACGTTCGGGTTTCACGAGCGAGAAGGACAGTAGAGAAGAGAAGGGAGATAGAGCAGAGCACAAAATTGAATTTAATAATCAGAAAAAAAAGCAAACTCAAATCGACGGAGTCACGCTATCTTGTAATTACCGGCTGATTTCAGGAAGGACTCCCGACGCACAGAATATTTGGGATTTTGAGAAGGGGAGAGAGAGAGAACAAAAATTGAGTGAAGTAATCCGCAAAGAGAAATTAGAAGGAGAGAGAGAGCCCAAGTATAGAGAGAAAGTTAAACTGGGAAGTCACAAGTGGTAAGGAGGACTTTCCATGGGAATGTGCGAAAGCACTCGAAAGGCCTAACACGGATAAGTAAATTGGGGGAGAAAAGGTAAAAGTGAAAAGTACCGTTGAGACTGTATGCGAAAATTCGAGCTTTTTCGTTTACACGTCTTTTTTCCGGAAATACCTCGTGTCTTGTCAAGGGACACAAAGGACGAAGAATTTGACAAGAGAAACAAAGAAAGGGTTATACAGACATACAGGGACACTGAGAGAAAAAATTTAACCTGATTACGTAAGATCGAACGTATATTATATATAGTCATTATACACGTGCATATTATATATATAATCCAAGTTTCCGTCGGTATCAAGAATTTAAAAAAAAAGGTCAAAAACCAAATTCAAATCGACCTCAAGCACAGTTGATGCTGGGGTACCAAGTAAATTGAGAACAATCAAAAGTCCCACGACCTAATCCGACGTTCGACTCGGGTTTGAAATACGAGACTGAGGTACAGGGGCGTACATAGAGAGATCAGGATAATTGATGAGAGAATTAGCCGAGAACTAGTGGTGGAGGTGAAAGAGGCGAAGTAGCGGATTGAAAAAGTAATAAGGAACCGAAAGGTGAGAGGATCCCTCGGTGATATAACTGATAACAGTCTCAAAAGTATCCTCAAGGTCATTGATAATCACAATAATACCGAGTCGAGAGATAACAGAAGGAAGATGACCAGTCGCGCCATATGGTTCATCAGCTACCTGGGTCTTGGTCTGGCGCTGGTGGTAGGGAATCGGCTGGGCACGGCCACGTCACCGGGACAGGACTCGGAAGCGGGCAAGGCCTTCCTGGGGAAGCATCTGAACGAGGTGGACCTGGACGATGAGGTCGCGGAGTTGCCCATGGGCAACCTGGACAAGAGTGGCCTCTTGCATCTCCGTGCTCATCAGTACGACGGCTCGCGTCGGGAGTGGCTGTTCTACGAGCACGTGCCACCGCCCCGTATGTTCCTGGAGGAAGATCCGCTCCTGGAGGAACTTGGTCCACCAGCTCTGACCGTCTTCAGACAGCACAGGGCGCGCAAGCGACCTGGGGGCTTCAGGCATACCAAGAAGGTCGTAGGCCTTCCGCCCCTGGTCTACGCCGATAACGAAGAGGAGACTCCACCGACTGCCGGTAGTGGCGGCACTGTCGGCTACGACCTGGCTGAGGTCTTCGGACAGCGTCCACCGTCTCCGGACGCTATGCCAATTCAGATTCATCCTGAACCAGTCAACAGGAAGCCTCAGGGTGGCGGCATAGGCCTGAGCCCCCTCGTCTTCGAGACTGACAAGCCACCTGGCAAGAGGAATCAAATCAACTCGTCCTCAAGGCGTCCTGGCGATAACGGTGGCCAGGGCGCTGCCAGTCAACAGCAGTTACCGACGCTACCGCCGCCTCCCGGTGGCGCTGCCATCGCGTCCCAGTTCATGCTCAGATCAGCACGTGGAAATATGCAGTACGACGTGCCGCAGATCCGTGAGTTTTTACCTTCTCTTGTCATTATTATTATAACTTTTGAAATTCAGGCGCATATCTATGTATTACTTACCTACCAGTCTTATTCGTTATTTTCTCGACAAACCCCCTGGCGGCTTCGCGTATGAACTACGTTGCATATTTATCGTACGTATGTACGCTCGAAAATCGCGTTACGCTCCGAAGAAACTTGCCTAGGGGAAACTGGAGCGTGGCGCGTATAGGGAATTCGGATTTGCTCTGGTTAATCTTGGATCGATATCGTACTCATGTGGATACGTATGAGTTGAATATATTCCACTTTGATATACCGTACATTTACTGTATACTGTATGTCGGTACTATATCCTCGTATAGACTTTTGCAACTTCCTGTAGCAATGTCGCCCCCTTGCCTGCTCTCGTGATTACGCAAATAGATTCGAGCTATTCGGTCGAAAATGCTTTCTCCAGACATTGCCCAGACTTTGTCGGCTTGTATTTCAATATACATGTTACGTCAGGTTCTTACGTATGTACATACGTGATATACGTACTGTTTGCGTTAACGTTGGAGACTCGATGTGCTCGGGTGACGCGTTTCAATGCGTCTTTAGGCTTGTGCGAAAAAGCGCGGCAATTTTAAATCACCCATTTATGCCCGCGTACAAAAAATCCTTGGGATTCGAATATTCGTAGATGGAATGACGCAAAAATAATTTTCCTTAATATTTTTTGATCACTGATCTCACGTGACAAGTTTCACGTGTATCTATAGACGAACCGTACAATTCTTCGTTTTCTCTATGCACAGAGTATACGCATGTTGTTTGCGTAGGTGAATTTTCAATGCAGTCAAGCCGCGTTGAAAAGTCGCCTTTAGGCGAGATTTCTTACTGACGTTGTTTTAAAGCGACTAAAGATTATCTTTAGATTTTGCTTTTATTGCGGTATAAAAAAAATTGTATTTTTTTCCTACAATAAAAATTCACACTCCCATCATCTTTCGTTCGTACGCTATACTCCGTGACGCAAAACTTACTGAAATCTCGGTAAATTGCCACAGGGCAACTGTCAAACAGCATACGGCACTGCTGACTGGCAGAGAATTTGAACTTTGACATTTCCTTTATACGCTTCGCGCTGCGGTCACCCCACGTACACTTGCTGCCAACTTCTCTACGTCGTACACGTGTCATGTACGTATATCGATGAAAACGTTCTATTCACATGTGCGAAGCACACATGAAACACACGTAGGTGTTTACGGGTATAGGCCGTTCGCCATTTTACGAACACGTTTCAGTTCGATAAACGAATTTTTATCATTTTCAACGAGCACTTTTATAAGCGACCGTAGTCGATTCCTGAAACTGCATTAGTCCACCGCGATGCCCTTTAACCTTAGGATTAAATCGTCAGCTCAACCTTTATTTCACGCCACCCGGTATCATGTACCAATCCTAACCAGCCCTAGATGGATACTCGGTAGTAAATTTTTTTAAGTGTGGTATACCTGTACTTTTTACAGGCCGATGGACTCGCTGTTAATTGGCACGGAAATTGCTTTATCGTAACGTTACTCCTACGTATTTTTTTTCCTTTTTTTTCGAAATTTTTTTATCGCTCGCCCCGACTCTCGACACTGGGTAACGTAAAAAAAAAAAAATGAAATTATCCTATCTGGCAGTGTTAGCTGTTCTTATGGGTTAACGTTTGCCTATCTGCTGCAACTTTTGCGTATATTCGTTTCGAGTAGTTGCAATTTAATTTTTTTTAATTGGTACGCCAACGTTTTTACGCTACCTGATTAATATGGTAGGACTGGTCAGATTATGACTTTTGATCGTGTATATCAATGATTTTTTTTTTTGTTGGTAACCCTTCAACCCCCATTGATGCTCGTCCCTCTTTTTCGCGTTTGAATGGTTGCGTCCCCCCCTATACATTTCAATCTCGCAAAACTCCTTACGAATCTATTCTTGCTGGCAATGCTCTAACTAGGCACGTGGGGGGAGCGAAATGGCTAAAGCCACGTAGAAAGCACTGCGAAAGTATACGGAGCTCAACAAGTGCCCGCTTGCCAGGATTAAACGGCTTTTTAGGCACACTCGACTGGCACACGGACCCGACGCTAATGCCTACGAGTGCGTCGGCCGAGATTCGCGTTGTAAGGTTAAAGTGCAACTTAAGAAAAAAAATGACTAGGTCAACTTTTTTTTAAATATTTTACGCAATGAAAATTTTCTGATTCCATTGCGGAGGGAAATATTTTTTTAGACCATTTACGAGATCAACCATTTTTTTGATACATTTAATATCAGTCACCGCTAGGGACTTTTTCTTACTAGTTTTCTAAACAGATTACAGCTCTGAAAGCACTTGTCCTAATTTCCTTGAAGTTTCACATAGTCTAATCACTAATTACAAGGTACCAGCCATTGTCTCCAGGGCACGTTTGATCTTGGACGTATTTGTGCAGAAATGCGAATAATCGGACCTCTCGCGTGGGTGCATCTGATTGATGCAATCCGTCAGTCCATATGTGTCTAATAGGACCAGGTTGGAGTCTATCTCTGAGGTAATCCATACGACATGTATGTATGTGTATTGTGTATATATATATATCATTGAAGAATTATTGTACCTAAAGTTAGCTCAATCATAGAAATCAATAGTAGCCAACTTCAGTCTCTCAAGAATTCTGAACGATTCTGTATTGAATTTCCGTATAAAAAAAGTTATCGATTAATAATCGATACCTTCCCGATATCGTCCATAAGAATCTTTGATTAGAACCTTGGATGGTACGATTACTGGATGTAATTATCTAGGTCTATGGTCGGTAGCTAATAATTATTAGCGATTTGCGGCCTAATAATGTACTATTATTGACTGTCTAATAACTTGGGCATTTAACGTTATTGCTATCATCGATTGACCCTTTCGGATATATAACTACGAATCGAGTATAGCACGTGCATACCTGTGGCATTTCAAATTATGAGTATTTGGAAGTCGTCATTGTACGTATTGATTGCATTGAGAAAATGGGGAAACACCCGTTATAGTATACGGAAGTATGTTCGAATAGATCAGGATATCAAGTTATACGAATATACTATAGCGTAGTACAGTGTAAAGCGATATAGTGTATATCGGATACTAAACCGTAACGCGTTGAGCCGGTTAACGAGCTTTCTCATACATGCAATTGTTCTATGCTTGTTGCCTGGTATATTCATGGACTATAGCGTACTGTATACAGATTACGTAATAACTCTAGGGAATTCCCCTATATGTTTACTTAGACATTCTATTTAACGCGTGTAACATGGACTCCGTGACCTCCTCTTAACCTTAATAATTACTCGTAAGCCTCTTTAGTGGGCGTGTCCATTGCCTCGTAGCTGTATCGAGATACGTCTTATACATTATACGTTTTAAGAGTAGTATGTAGTTTTGTACCATGTATATTTAGAAGTTATACTGTTTATGGTGTTTTCTTGTAATATTCGATTAAATGCTTTCTTAATGGTTTTATGTACCAATGGGCGGGGCTTGCTTGCTTGCAAACGATTTTTATTGGTTGACCATCGATTAAGGCGTTTCATTAATATTGCTTGAGATTACTGGTGACGTGTTGCGAAGGTCAGGAATTTCAATTTTGAAAATTATATAGATAATTCCCGTACTTTTTCTCGGTAAATTTGGGTCAACCTAGGGGAAGGGCTGTGTGGGCGTGCAGTAGGTGGTTAGGTAGTGTGTAGGTAGGTCGACAGATTCGTAAATACGAAAGATGCTGGGTCGACTTGAAGAGAGAAAGAAATAGCTATTACTAACGAAGGTTCCTTAAAAATACATTTTTTTATATCCACTTACAGTAGTTCCAGGTATTTAGACAGCTTAGTTATCTTATATATTTCCTGACTTTTATTAGTGCATTGATGTAAAAATACATTTTGAGTTTAATATCATTTCTTACTCTACGTATAACAGTGAACGGAGATTCATTTAGGCCTCGAGATGCAATCAAACAATAGACTGAGTTTTTCTTTTGTATCCACGAAAAATCCATTAAAATGACATTTTTCAGTGTATGTGAAACAGTGCAAAAAATTCAAATAAATTTTAAACACGCCCACTTTTCGTTTTTGACCACGCCTATAAGCTGGCCCCGCCTTATATCACCACGCCCATCGCTTAGACCCGCCCACATCCACCTGTGAACAAGGCTTAATATTTTATTACGCTCGAAAAATTTGCCTCCGTCCGTTTCGCGTATAATTTTTTCCCCTTTATTATCTTTGCCTCGAGAGTGCTTAGTTCTATTACTTTTTTTGACACGTCACGCGTCAAAAACAAATGGAAAGCCCACGCGACACTGTCACGCCCCCTAGCTTCCCTCCCTCCCCCTTCCACGTATCATCGATCCCAAAAATAGCTCACTGATAAGAACCTCTTCCAAATGCCACAATCGAGCCTCTATGCCCCCGGCACACAATACGTATTATAATGTACACGGTACACCATTATAGAGAGAGAGACACGTAAATAAGCACATGTGTGGTAGACACATAGGTAGGACTGGCACATTGAATTGGGTAACGGCCGTTTCGAAATAACTAGGGAGAATATCAGAGAATAGTTTGCCCAGGTTGGGTTGGGGTTATCTACCGTTTCCCAGCCGCGCATTATAAAAGGGAGTCAGGGAGCCAGTGAGTTGTTGTTGGTGGCGGCGGGTGTAGGTATGGCGTCTCGAGGCAAACGGGCGCCGCTCTTAAGCGTCCGTTGCACCCGCGACTTTACGGCTCTCTGCCAATGTATCCACATACGCTCACCAACCCTCGATCTCATGTGTGCACCCTCGTAGACGCTCGTACGGCTATAGACATATTACACGTATCCTACATATGTATATCCCTAGGGTTCTCACAGAGTAGTCACTCCTATGTACTATTCTCCAGCGCCAATGGTCCTTTTCAGATATTGGCAGCACTTCCAATCGGATGCTGCGTGATGGATCTGCTTCTGTCTGGCACGAATTTCTTTGACTACGACTTTGTCTTGATTTTTACATATACGCGGTGTACGAAACTTTCGAAACGTATCGAACGTTTTTGAGAATTTTATTTTTCTTTTTTTTTTCATAACGCATGTCAATGATGTTCATAACGTGGGTAAATCTTGCAGATCCCATTTCTTGGATTCTTGGCCTCATCTCTTTATCCCAGTACAATGATAACGTTCGGCGTATTGTCTGGATATAACGGGTGGCGGGGATATAAGCGGGTCGCAAAGTCGCCAGGTTCGAATAGGGGCATTAACCCCCGATTATATGCAGCGAAAGAGCACACGTACAATGAGTCGGGTGCACACGCGGGCACCTCGTATGGGATGTTTATACCGGGTGTAAAAAAATTTGGAACGTCATTCGGGGGTCGTGAAAATTGATTATCGCGACGCTATCGGATATGGGGTGATTTTATATACGTTTTCTCACCCTTTTCCCGGTCGCACCGTTCTGCTAACTTTTTCTTTGGCTATTATAGTTTCGCGACTCAACGTTTACATTATCTTTGCGTCGCCGTTCTGGAACATGAAAGCCGGGTGAGCCACCCCTTATACATACACAGGCTACAAGCAAAAGGGGTGATTAGAACTCTGCGCCACCCTCGGGTTGACCGTGTAAAAAAAAGGGGGGCAAGTGGCACGATTTACTAAACTCTTGTTTCTTATTTTCTCGCCTCCTCCCCTACTTTCTTTCTTCTCTTTTTCACTTTTCTTATTCCTTTTTTTTTCTTTTTCCTTTTTTTTACTATTAATTCCCAACCTCTCGCCATCCTTCTCTTTACAATTTTTCTACCCCTTAACGCTCCGAGCTACCTTCCGTCACGACATACTTCATTCCTAATATCCCTTTCACACTGTATACCGGGTGTGCGCTACTTTCCAACTCTCCAGTCTTGTACTACAGGGCCCTCATTCCCGTCGCCGTCAGTGTATAACGGGCAGTTCAATTTACTTTTCATTCAAACCTGCCACCCTTTCAATATCAAACGTCAAAGGGCAAGTGTCGCATTAAATATTTGACACATTATTTTTTTCATTCTTTTTTATACGCCACCCCTTATACCACGCAGCGAACCGACACGCCTACTCACGATAGAAATACACGAGGAACAGCTACAGGCTCTTCCGCGAATTTGGACAGTGACGTGACCCTATGCTCCGATTGGCTGACTCTTCGTATTAATTTCAGGAAAATTTTATGCGCGGGAAATTTGAATCTCGTAATGTCAAAAGCTTATACCCCAACATAAATATTGTATCGGTAACTATATCGATTATCGGATACATCGACGCGCGTTTACAAAACCATCCCCTAGTGGGTTGACAAATCTTTTCATAACGTTATTACGTAATGCGTGAGAAATTTCAACTATATCAACCCTCCCATTAGCATAATTGCTTGCTGATACCATTGCGATGCTTTGTAGTCGTACGATATAACTCGGTCTCTCTATTACGCTAATAAGCAATCTTGTCCTGGACCCCGTCGCTAGACGATCCTCACGACCCGATGACTGATAACGATAATTACAACGAGGCATCAAAGCAACGCGATAACGCGATAAACATAACACGTTCAGCCCGTATGAAAATATCCCGTATATCGCGCGGCCTGCGCAGTCGTTACATGGAAATTGTCATGAAGGATCCTCGTTAGGACGAGGATCCTCGGTCGGCTTGACTGAGGGTATTTAGAGGTAGATTGAGGTGTGACGGAAATAAAAGTGAATAAATAGGGGTCGAATTATGAGGGGCTGGAAAAGATTTGGAGGGGGGAGCGGGTGTAATAATAAAAGGAAACGTTATCCAGGACGATTTAGTCTGAGCTTTTTTTTTCGATCTTTAGGGATGCTGCGAATTTTTCTCGTCCGTGTATCTTACGCTCGCGAAATAAAATATGAATTTTTGAATAATTCAGAGTCTTGCCTCTCTTTCTCGCTTGCAATTTTCTTCTCACCCGTTATTCTCGAGTCTCTCTTGGATCATTCGATGTCTATGTGGGTGTATATATGTATATATGTCGAGGGGATTTTTTTTGGATTTTTTCAGTGCAGTTTGGAACGTTCACGAAAATAATATTCGTTCAGAAATGTTCACTTCTTCCAGCATCCTGTCTGTATTTAGGTTTTCGCTGCTTTGATTTTGAGATTTTGAATTTTTTTAAAATTTTTATTGTCCTCTCTTATCGGTTGATTAAACTTGTCTTTTCGAAGACGTGTATCCCGTATATTTATTCTCGTAGCTGCGTTTTTCTTATCGAGGATGGATGGTCACACGGCAAGGAAATTTTATTGGACCGTGGGATATTCTGAGATTTTTGGGCAAAAAATTAGGAGAAATTTTTTGACCACCCTTCTCGCCCAGTCTTCTCTTTTTGTTGATGTCAAATATAGGGGATATGAGATGGGAAAAAATGTGAAAAAAATTGTTTTTTGCGAAAAGTCATTACATCGGATTCCTAAGTGTTTCGATATACTGACTCTCTGACGTATCGTTCACCCCTTTTACGTATCCGAGAGTGACGTAAAGCTGAGTCGAGATTGCGTGGAAATGTGAACGGCTGAGAAAGCGACGATAACAGGAGGCGAATCTGGATATTTATTTGGATTGGAATACCAGGAGAAATAGGTAATTTACCCTTGTTCCAAGGGATCTTACCTATCTTTGCACCCTTTATATTCCTGGCTGCGTATACACCCTTCCCATACAAATATATATATATAGTGACGTGATTTTTCCATCCACGTTCACAAAGCGATTCCAGCTGCCGATTCAGACGACGTTCACGCTTTCTGGTTCCCTCCGAGTCGCCACTTTGCTCAGCAGCTACGCTGTCGGGTTGATTCATTATTGTTGAGTCGAGGTGCTCGAATCTGCCCTGAAGAGATAGTCTCGACGTACCGAGTTGCCCGGTAAAGAAGATGACCCGAGGGAGACGTCTCCAGATACCGGTGCCCCGCTGGAGAGAGTCAAAGTGCTGTAGAGGAGCCAGAGATAGAGTTTTGGTCAGAGGGGGAATCCCCTGACTCGGGTTCAGAATGTGGCGCACAGATGTCGCTCGATGTCATGGGGAAGCGGCCGTAGAAGAAATCTACAGGAGTTACGTACCGATTGGCCAAGGAATTCGATTTGGTTTCTTCTTCTTCTTATTCCTTGTGGCTTTATGCCCTCGCAGAGGGCCAAGTGCCAGCGATTTGGTTTAAAGGGAGGACTCGAGGGAAAGGATAAGATAAGATAACGATCCTGACCAATCGGAATGATTAGTTTACGAATTTGACTGTTGTCAGGTCAGTCTGTCTTGGGACACCGATCGGCGTGCCTCGAGCTGCCTCGCGCTCCCGGTCTCTTTCTTTATAATTTTTCTAGCTGCGTTTCCTATACGGTATAAAAAGTTCTCGCTTCTGCAGTTCTCGCAATATCCAGAAAATCTTACCGATTTTCTACGTGTTCCGGAAGTGTCTAGTGCTACAGTGCAGTGCCCACCCGAGTGACCCCTGGACGCAATTCTCGGCCTTCACGGATCAGCTGAACCAGCTCCGGTGAGGAGTCTCAATTTATTTATTGGTGGAGGGATTTCGATTTTACAGCTTCGATTGGACCTGTTACCGATCGATTGCTCTCTTTTTCCGGGACTATTTACCTGACTCTTCCTCCTAGCCTCAATCTAGCAGTCTGACCGGCCGCGAATTTCCGTAACCGTTCGCTCCTGTTCATCCATCCGGTTGCGTCTGTCGACTTTACGCGTCCCCAAATATCTCCTGGATTCGCTAAGCTGTCGCGTCTTCTGATCAGGTTCCATAAGATCTCTCGTTTTGGCAGAGTTGAGGATGTTCCACCTCAACTCCGGAGTTATACCGGGTCGTCGGTTTCCGGTGAAAGAAGAATTCACTGACGGCCGCCTGGCATGGATGAATGGACGAAGGGTGGATGACTGAAATTAGGTTAGTTTTCGGATTTTCGTTATCAGTGTCGAGTTAAGAAAATACGTTACGATACTGTATATCTGTAGATTAAGCCAGTTTGGTCCGAGGTCTTTCGCCTGCTGAACCACTGCATCTCTTAGCGTCTTCATATAATCTCTTCATCTCCAGTCCTACTACTTCTCCAATCAGTATCGAAAGAATTCATCCCTTCCTTAATCAGGATCATCGATTCCCGCTGTGTGATTCTTTGGCATTGCTCGCCGTTTGCTGTGGGCGTTAAAGGCGGTACAGTCAGCGTAGGTAAAAGGAGACGAGCCAACGTCAGTAGTTCAAGGGACGAAGTGAAGGGGCTAATCAGTTCAGGAGGATGAGGTACGTTCAATTTCAACCTATACGGACGATTTTCGAGTATCCGTTTGCTGGCTCTGTGTAACGAGCAGATTGCCAAGGAGAAGGATATATTTATTTTTACAAGATATCATCCCCGAATATCACGTGGTTTGAAATTATAGTGGAAAAAAAATAAATAAAGGGGATCCGCTTTGTACGTTTGATTGTTATTCGATTTTTTGTCGTTACTTCAGCGTTTGATCCTGTCACATAGAGATACGAGCCTTATTTATTTTGCTGTCTTTTTTTTCTGTCAATCTTTGTTGGATCAATTTAATAGATATTTGATTTTTTGCCAATCAAAGATTCTCGGGAACGTTTTTAGCAATTTTATCAAAGTTCGTCGCAACAATGACGTTTTATCTGTCGCTTTTCTTACCTATATCTTCATTTCTAAAAGCTTTTACCGTCGACTGTACTGTAGTTTAAACACGTGTTCGAATACCAAATTCAGACAAGTCGACTTTCTCGGTTCATCGGAAACAGGAAGTTACACTTACACGTATACCAAATTATTCAGTAGAAACGCACAGCCTGAAATTAGCGTTCATTTGATTCTTATCGTCAAATTTCAGATATTCCGTTTCGATCGAATCACCGAGTATATATTGTTGCCATCTATGAAGTGGCTTTTACAGATCAGAAAGTTAAGTCAGGTTAGGTCGAACGTCAGAGGAAATGAGTCCCAGTGCATTCACGTAGCCCAGAAAGTCGAACGCGTGAAACTTGTAGCTATTTTTTTTATATCTATATTCATGCTGCTTCAAAAATATAGTCTCGGTGCCTGGCAGTTTTTCTCGTTTTTTTTTCGACACAGCTTTCAGGCCTGTGCGCCAAGTCGAGCTTCCGTTCTGAATGGCGAGACCGCCATTACGTCTATTTCGTCGCAAATGGCTACGTGCATACGTCAAAAATATCTATCGATTTGACGGGTGCTGGACGCCATTTTAAAAAATTTTTTCCACTTTCCTCATCTCTCACTTTTTCTCTTTCTCATCCACATGCACTTTTTCGCCTATACACGAGCTTTAACGGTTTAACGTGCGTCTGTTATCACGAGGTGACGAAAGAGTCGTCTGCTCTTGTCTAATCTACACGTGACCTGTACCGTGTTGGTACGCGGGTCCATAGCCACGTGGACAATTTTGCTAATTTTTTTTAACTCGAACGACCTCGTTTTCGAGCGTTTTCTTTTTTTGTTAAATTTTTTATTCCACGAAGTCGTTTTTTATCTATTCATGCAAACGGGACGAGGCTCTCTCTTGCCTTTAACCTTTAGTGAGTTAACGTATTACGGGCTTGTCTCGCGTTAATCGACTCGTGCGAGTCGTGTGTGGCACGCATTATTTATGCAGAGCAACACGCACTGCCTACCTAACGCTTGACGTTGATACATACATAGTATGTACGAACATGTATATTATATATAATTTTCTTAATTGTAAATTTTATAACAATCTTTTTTTTTCTATCGTTACCTGTCACAGAACTCCCTCTTCGTTCCCTAACGCCAGTTCTCTCATATAATTTTTTCCCCTTTTCTGTGTTGTCTTTTTTCCCGCCTCCGTGAGAACCGTGAAAAAGTTTGACTTCGTTAAAGCGTTTGGCGAACGTGGAGAATCGTCAGTTCGGCCCCTGCTCCTCCTCCCCCTGATTACCACGTAACAGGATTGCACGAGAGTTCCGGGTACGAAGATTTTTTTTTCTTTTTTCAACTCTCCTTGCCTCCAACAGGATTGTGAGAGAGGTCGAACTGATGAGCTGCGAGAAGCGACGATGGAGAAGAGCGTTAATAAAAAAATTTAGTTAAAAGAAAGGAAAATAGTTTTTGTTCTCCTTTTTATTTTTCTTAAAATTTTTTTTCTTTCCTCTAACCTCAAAATATACCGTACGCGCGGACCAGCCGAAGAAGTTTCACGTATAAGGACGAAAATTACCGTGATTTCGGGAACTCACGTAAATTTGCCTGGTACCTCGAAAAACCTTGTAAAAAAAATAAAAGATCAAGTCTTATACGTTTTCCAACAACTTTTCACGCTACTCGCCCGTCCATTCTTTCTTCCCTCCCCTTTGTTCGTTTCGAAGCGGCGAAACTTTGAGCATTAGGTTAGTTTAGGTTTCCACACAGCCAAAGTAGGGACCACGTACGTATCCTCCATAGACTTTACGGCAAAACATGAGAAGCTTGTAAAGACATTTTTTTTCATCGTGTCCACAGCCTCGGGACGCGCCCCCGTCGGTCACATAGCAATTTCATGTACCATCAACATACAGATATACACGAAATTCAACCAGTTCGAAACTTGACAGCTGTCAAATTGGTAATTTCGATTAAATCCTGTTTAGCATTGTCGAGCAATTCGCATAGCCCGTCAAAGACCTTCCCACGTTGATCGGCGAACGACCAATCGGATCGACCGATCGATGCAGATGGCGCCCTCTGTGAATTTTCGAATTTCCTATACCGACTGCCAGTGCGAGAGAGACGGTCTTATAGCCATTCGCGTGTGTAAGAGCGAGACGGACGTATGCAAAAAGCAAAATCGTCACCTTCTTTGAATCCCACTGTCTTCCATAGTCCAGCTTTATGTTCCACAACGAAATTGTACCAAAAATACACGTAATATTCGTTAAGCACATAGAGTCTCGTGACACCGTGATCGTTAAATTACGAGCTTCCACGAAGACTGCCGAACACACCCGAGTCACGAGCATATTACCACGTACAATGAGGTCTCCTTCAAGGCAGCTGAAAGGGTGCATTGGCTAAAAGGTTATACCGTGTTACTACTAAGCGAAATGGTTTTACCCTCTACTAGTTATACGCTTCAGCTCTACCAGGCTAGCGAAACGACTGCATCGAATGCATAAACTCTCTAAAGCGCATGGAGCGGCATAAGCAAGTGGACGCAGCTGCACGTGATACAGTTTGACGATTCGACACTAGATAGCGCATCAGCACGTACCTCATAGATACGTTACTGGTGTCATTGTGCAATTTTATGAGACCCATTGTTCCATTATATACGTGGGAGTAGGTTTTACGATTTTTCTTTTTCGAAAAAAAATTGTCACCTACTTCCCCATTGATGGCGTCCTATCCAATGCGACGGAATCATAAAAATTTTTTATATCGACTCGCATGATACAGTGAGATTAAGATGTCTTTAAACTTGCACAATATATTTTCACGCAACATGTACGTCGAACACGTGTATAAGTTTTAGTCTACAAGATTTTGTAAAAAATTAATTCGGCTCTTTATACATTAATTGGTATTCATAATAATTATAATTTAATATACGTGGGAATTTCGAAATGCCTGTTTATTCAGTATCAACCATCGAGTACATATATGGTGTGTACATAGTTACACTACCTGGCTGCCAGTAATCCGGAAAGCTCTCTGTCGAGGGTTCTGAGCCATTGGAGGTAGTTGATATTCCAGAAATATCCCCATGTCCCGGTGATTGCAGTTCTCCTCCAGATCCAACCTAAACTGAACCAGTGAATCCTCTTTACGAACACATCCGCCGTCGCCGATAACCGCAGCAGATACGATCAGCGCGCCATCTCTGGACCCTTGCAAACTACTATCTTCGTCACAATCGTCGCCACTCTCACGTAACCTAACCACAAACTCATCGTCCGCACTTCTCTTCGCACACTAGATCACGGGTACACGGATTGGATTATATTACGTCAGGTTGGTGAAGCACGGCTGTTCCTTGCCAGTACATGAGTAACGTACATACGGGACATGTGTGGAAATTGCCACTGCTGATACGGTACGTCGTATACTTTTGTCTCTCCGTATATAATTCTGGCTGATTTATTCCGACTAACCGCAGGATCGAGCAATGCGTTCAGAAAGTTTCAATTGGCGCGAAGCGACGTAGAGTGGAGGCCGAAATTTTCAAATTTAATTGGGATGACAGATTCGCGAGACTTGTGCCGCAAGATGTCGCTGGGAATCGTAGTCGAGAATGGTGAGGGTTCGATCCCGGGTAAGAGCAAGTTTTCTTCTTACTTCGAACAGACTCTAGAGACACGTGGGAGGGTTAAGATAAATGTTTACTTTTTATTTTGACAGGTCTGTATTATTAGGAGTACCAAGTGTCAGTAAATCACTTCTGGTCGGTAGGTAAAACGTGGACGGCAAAAAGGCAAATTATAAGAAGTTTTTTGCCGTTATTTTTAACTACGTGTAGCTTCTTTACAGGCTCAATGAATTCTTTTCGGACTGGAAAACGTTGCTGGCTTTACTCTCGGGATTCTATACCGATATTGTTACTGTATATAAGCTAATATGATGTAACTGTATGTCGTGTGGATTCTTTGTGCCATTTCGAATTCTCGTGCCGGTAGGCTATTTCGATTCGATCTATTTTCATACGTGTCAATGATTATTGTGCTGCTTCCTGACTTCCGTATGTATAAATTTTCGTAGTTGGCCAGTTGGCACGTGTAGGATAGAACAGTCACTCTTTGTCTGACTGCTTGCAGGCTAGAGGGAATTTGTAATTTTACAGCTTATAGCAGTCTTTATCTATCTATCTATCTAGATATATCTAGATAGCTATCTGTCTATCTCTCATTCTCATTTGGTATTTCTCGTTACAGTATAACGCACGTCATACATTGTTACACAAGCCATATCCATTTCACTATGTTATCAGTAAATTCAGGAACAGCTGATTGGCAGTACCTGCATCGATTCCCACGCTTATATATATTCGTATCACAGGACGATATATCTGATGCGTCATATTGATCGATCGATGCACGATCGAGATATGCGAATTAAAAAATTTTATTATTAAGGTAAAATAGAACTCGTAAAGAACTCGAAATTAAGGTAAAATAGAACTCAGACTCGGCGGTTTTTTTTAAATTATTTTCTTTAAGGTAATCGCAGCAACCTGTTATTTTTAATTGACGTACAACAGATAACTATTTTGACTTTCCTCGTGGGCCACCGCGAGTCATGGAAATATATTAATATTCGTCAATAATATCATTAACCATTATTCATATGTCAATTTCATGTGGGATACTATGGCATATGAAACTACTCGACTAGTAGGAATATTCTATCGTGTTTACGTTAAATGTCAAATGTCAATGTTACACGGTGCGTAGAAAATGTCAGTGATATGAATGGAAGGGGTCTGGTTGCGTACTATAATTTCGAAAAATATGCGAAAAAATGTTATATTTATTATTTGCGTATTTTTTTCGTTACTTTGAAAAGGATTTTGGAAATACTCGAGTTTTCGTTAAAAAAATTTAACTCCATGGTAGTCCAACGTATACGCTTATGCACGTGTGAAAATACTTATACGTCGAGGCAATGGTACGATCGTATGCAGGAATTCCAGGATTTGTTCCAAACTTTCAATTTGACTCCTAATGATCATTTGAATTTCGCGCCCAGTTTGAACTACCGTTGCGGTTTTAGAGCGGGAAGTAGTTCCCACTTGGACCGCTAGGCGTACCGTTCATTATACCGAAGAGGGTGACCTATTAATAGACGAATTAAGTGAAAATCCTCTTGAACGAGGACAGCGGCGACACCTTGAGGGACGCGAATAGACGTTGTTACGTCCCGTGAGTTTGACCTTAACGATAAAGTTTATCAGTTGACCTTGTTCTTCGTTTATCGTGCTCGCTAAATATATAATAATAATTAAAAACATGTACACAGACTCCCAAGGATGTGTCAACAGTTAAGGAGACGCTTGGTGGTTGATGGGAGTGTGCACCTGAATTAATTATTAGGGGGGTTGATTAATAGATATTTTTACATCCTGAGGTCTAATGTGTAACCTGTAAGGGTCTCAGGAATATCGCCGTGTAAGGTCATAGGTTACGTGCGATGCTTTATGCAAGTGGTAACGATTGACATGGTCGAACAGACTGTCATGTATATTTTTTAAGGGCCTCTTATCAATCTGATATTGCCTTTGACCCTTGACCTCTTCCACAAGCGTTTCGAACCTTCGGCAAACCTTTCTAACCTCTTTCGAATTGGTCGATCGAATCACCGATACACGTCAATTCACCTTTGACCTATTCGGCTTCGATGATTTGACTCTGGCGATGCGAAAAATAACGAAATAATTCAAATCCCTAGGGATTAATTTTATGTCAATGATTATTCAGATCGCGATAAAAATTAGGGAATTTTTCTTTTTATTAAAAAAAGAAAAAATTAATTTCGTTAATCTTTCGAAGAATATACCGTCTTCTCACGGATAATCCCTGATTAAGAGCACCAGGGCGTAATTGAGTAATATTCTAACGAGCAAAAGTAAATTATTCGACGGGAGATAAAGAAGAAAGAAATTCAAAGGAATCTACGAGGGTTAATCTGGTTCTGGAGTTTGCCGTAAATGCACGGAGGGCGCCACGGTCGAGGATCGTTGTATTCACGTGACGTCCGTGGATAAAGCAATATTCCGAGTTTGGCTAATAAAAAAGACACAACTTGCATCAGGGAAAGCTCCTAGAGTTTGAATATATCGTCATTTTGTTCCTCAAATGAAATTTACATAGGAAACACGCCGTGGAAAGTTTTCTTTCTCTAGACTGACAACGGCTAGAGACGTTTCGCGTTGCTTTAAACTTCGACGTAAATACAACCGAGCTTACCTAACCTCAAAACGAATGGAGAGGTGGATTGAGGAGAATCCGAGAAATGTCAGTGGTGTAACGATATCAAGGGAAAATTTCGTAAGCATAACGGTACTTGCATATACACTGTGTTTCCAGAACGCTATTCATCCGCAACAGTTTCAACACAGATGGCGCCACTGTTGAAATCCTTACGATGCAAATTATACGACTGTCATTGAAACGACTACCGTCTGAGCAATTGATATAGGGGGACACGAAAGGAACGGAATAAAGGATCTGAAAGAAATGAAATAAAGGTACGAAAGAAATATACGACGTATTACAAGCGTCATCAGGAGAAATTGAATTATTAACGTATAATGGCATGGTATCTGATTGAATAATTAATACGCGCTCTGGTTGTATAATGGAGGCTCTTTTTTGTCACGTCAATTACCAATTTTCAGATATCGCTTATCGCTGAATGTTAACGTTAAAGAATTTGCATGTTTGACATTTCTATACGAAATTATTAGCGAGGGCGATGTCTATGGTCGCAGGACAAAACGTTGATAGGCAGGTGGGTTTATAGGACTGTAGACGGTTAATGTAAACTTGTGAATGTGAGTTGAAGAGAATTTGAAAATAATTATTTTTTTTTATTCCGTTAATATTGTTTTTGTTAATATTTATTATGTAATTTTCAGTCTCTTTTACCCGAAAGGATTACCTTTCGTTTAATTCTTCTTATTCATGCTGGGAGATATCATTGTTATCGTTATCATTAAAAAGGACGGTACAGGCTCAGGAAGTACGAATAAACGTCCTTCTGACGGAAACAGGATTAAATGAGGGATTCTCCCAGTTTCGACGCTAATTAGAGTCGAGAAAGGATTTCTGGTTAAGTCTTCGACCTGGAAGCTTCCCGTTGACGGTATGGGGTTGGAAGGACGTATCACAATTGAGAATCCTTTAATTATTACGCGTGCGTTAAATTTTTATATATATCAACAAGTATATTCTGTGGGTGTGCAAAAAATTCCTTTTGTTTTCGTAAATGAAATTTTCTAGTATTTCTCTCTATCTTCCATTTTCGTTTATTCACCGGTATCCGTCGTGTCAATCCGGCCAATTTTTATTCTTTTAAACCGCTTTCAAAAGACCCGCCACTCTCACGACACTTCGAGCGGCAAATTCAAATAAATTCTGTTATCAGAGGCACCGTAGTTTTACGTGCTATTTGCGTAAGAGGATTTTTGAGAATCGCAATTCTTTTTCTGTAATTTATTTACTCGCTTTCCTGCATGTTTCGCAATCCCTGCGTTCTCTCCCTTTCACTTTCCTTTGACGAAAAACATTTTTTTCACCAAAGACAATGTGACTACTTTGTCCTTTATAGCGGGTTGATGAACCCTTTGTCAGCGAGATTTATAATATTGCCGTAACGTCGAATGACTTTTTTTTCCCTTATTACTCCTCCGACCCATCCACATCATACATAAATTTTTTCCTGCTTTTTCCTGGCTTTTCAATTTACACTACGTCACGATGCGAAATCATAAACGTCCTTACGTATCTGTATTGACAATCAGACTTCATTTTATGTCGCTCTGAGAAGGGCAATCAGGCGATTTAGAAATTTTTGCAGAAAAATTTATTTGAAATGTTCCGAGGTTTTTTTTCTTTTAATATCGAAGCCCATAATCGTTACGTTCAATTCAGTGCAAACAGTCGATGTTAATTCAAACGATTTACTCGTAACAGGACTGGTAGCTCGAATGCTAACAAAGGACATCGGTCATTAGCAATGACAATCATTATTGCTGTTCGTCTTGTTTCAATGAATCTTATTCGATTTAATGGACATTATCGGGAATATTCATTGATATCGGGAAAGCTGTGCAGAGGAATTTCCAGTTATCGAGTTGCATAACCTGTAATCATCCTGGTGTATATATCTGCAAGTAAAAAATTGGACCCTGTCTTATTTTTTGATTTTTCAGTTTTTTTAAGTAAACTACACAACTATTTTGAGATCGAAGATCTTTCTTTTATTAAGGATATTTTTTTTCCTATTTTTTAAATAATTTTTGCAATTTTTATCTTGTACCAAGTAATCGGGTCGAATTTTGAGTATTAATCGAGAAACATTGTTCCGTTCGTTATAACTGTACCGCCATTCGCCCCCCGAACGTCCCTTCCTATTTAATTATCTTCGCGTCCGGTAATCGATTCGTTTCGGCGACTCAGTCGGTTTCGCTTCGTCAGAGTAACGATTCGGTTATCATAACAATGTGACAATCAATTCGATCGTGGGTGTTATTCCGTTGATGTATTTTGGGAATGGAGAAAAAATGTTTTTTTTTGACATTTTTGGTTCAGACGTTTTTAATCAAAATCGTCATTTATTTCTTTTCGACAGGCTACGTTATTATCTTTCCCTCTTTTACTCGCAGGCTTTTCCGACTTTACTTGGCAAATTCAGGCGCGAATTTAATTCTGCTATTTGCACTGGCTGCATATAGTGCATACGCATACGTGGTCCTTATGTTAATTCTGTGTTGTCAACAGCACAGCTGTCAGCGGTTTTGGCACGTGTGGGCGCGTGTTCAATCAAGCCGATTTTGGTAAATCGAATCGACCGATTTACGTGTATACATATGTATATAGATATAAATAGAGAGAGAGAGAGAGAGAGAGAGAGAGGGGGCAAAGGGAGTGGAAAGTTTTAGATTGCAAGTTTCAGATGCAAATGCGAAGCTTCTCTGGCAGGTGGTTCGAGTTCAGGCTAAAACTTTCTGCATAAGTGAAATATCTGCTACGATGCGCTGGATCCCGTAGAGTAGAAATGTCTGTACTTTAATGCACAGGGTGAGTCATGCTTTTTGATAAAGGAATCCTGTCGCGGAGAAATAATGTGGATTGGCTATGCATGGGGTGTAGATTATTTTAGGAAAAAAAATTCTATGGGGTCGCAGTTTGTGGTTCACAATGTACAGGGTGCGCCTCTTTCTTTTTTTTTCTTGACAAAAGAAAAGTCACGTTTACGAATTTGACGGTAATGTAGATTTTGGATTCAGCAATTTTTCTCTTTCGGTTGGAACGAACGTAAAAGAGTCGTCTCGAGAGTTATGATTTTTTTGTCCCTTTTTTTTCTTTATTGTCGTCACGTACGAATTCCGGGTAAACGAATTCGCGAAAAACAAAGGCGAGTAACGCGTGAAGGTGTATAACTGGGTGAAAAAAAAATTATAAGAGAATTTAGAGGTAGCGTGACTGGAAAGGGTGATAAAATGAAAAAGAAAAAAAAAAGTGAATAAAAATTTACAACCTGACCATACAAGTCTATGCTGTACCGAGGCGTAAAGAAATGTGGAATTTTCTGATTTTTCATTTTTTACACAAAATTTACAATCCGGTCGTACGACGTTGAATTTTATTATTTTAAAATAAAAAATTTCGAATTTGGCTGTACTAAAATTCGTTCTACCCCACAGTCGTACCAACCCTAAAGTCTCGTGTCCCGCAATGACTGCAAGCTAATAGACTGAGGTGGTCAGCCTGAGGTTTTCCTACCTTCTAGACTAATTTTGATACGGCCCTGACGTCCGGGCACAGGTCGCAGAACCGGTAAGGAAAGCTTTCTGCTTTTTGATTCTGAACATTATCTGGCATAATCTAGCCCAGTATGACCTGACCCAACCGAAGCTGACCCGACCCAACCAAAGCTAACCCAACTCAATGGTAACCCTAACCTGATCTGACCTGGGTCTAATATGTTAGGACCTAGGCTCTCGTTGTTTTACCTGAACTGGCTGGTTCTGACTTCATCAGCAACATCATAGGGGCGGACCTAGCCCGATTCTCGCTTTAAGCATTCCCCACGCGTCTACATATGAGTATGGGCGTGACTTTAGTCATACAAACCGTAGGTTCAGGTTCACCCGTGTGTGACCCAACCCTGAGTGTACCTTTAAGTGACGCCGCACAACTTTCGGATCATCCCGCTAACGAGCTACGTGATAAGAAAATGTAATCTTGTAGGTTTGTCGAGAGAAAAAAAATGGACATTTTTCTTAACTCAAAATTACGTACGTTTAGCGAAGACAGCATAGCGAGATTAAAGAAAAATATTTTTTAAAATCATAATCCAAATCAATTTTTTTTCGATGCGAATTTTATGAAATTTAAAAAAAAATTTTCTTAGCGAAATTTCTATTCCCTTCCGTTCACGATTTCCTGTCTGACCTAACCGTGCGAGTATTTACAAAAAGTTTATTAAGAATCAGCACGCGTATACATAAGTGGAAATCTCATCTGGAATTCACGAAAGCGTATGAAGTAAATCGTACGAAACTTTGCTTTACTTTTTTACTATTCGAGAAAAATAAGATTCGAGTGACAAGTTGAAAGTGTCACTGAATATCCACCCTTATTAAATTATAAGAGTACCGAATATTAAAGACGCGTGAGTATCATATTCAAAATTGTCTGCGATTTCTAAGTAAAAATTCCTATCCCTATCCCTTTTCTTACCAAAATTGAACTTCACGTGAGTCGGACCCTGTGACGTCCGATTTTTCGAATCGTCCGGATGATCGAATATTTATATTTACGAGAGTCGAAGGAGAAAACGCGGCGTTTCGTAATATCTCAAAAGATTCTCGATCGATGTTCTAGAAGGTTCTGGAAAAAAACGACATGACTTTATTTTCTTCCTTTTTTTTACCCCCGATCCATGCTCCCCCCTTCTTATCCACACTCTCCCCCCCTCTTTTTATCTCCGTGCAAAAATATAAAATTGTCTCAGCCGCGCATGCGCACAGAACAATACACGTGTCATCGAATCCTCCAGACTCTGTCGTGTATGCCGAAACGTTAAAAGGATTTCTCGAAGGAGAGAAAATAAAATTCGTGGATAAAGGAAAGGTATGTAGAAGTAAAAAGAGAAGATACGGCGATCCGAGAAAATGCATTGCTTCCGGTATAATCTGGAACGTTAATGGGAATTTCGATTTGTTTTACAGGAAGCGTATACCCAGCCCTGTCTTGCTCGTGTAGCCACTGCTGGACAGCTTGGGGATTTTTCGAAATAATAAAATTAACGAGACTGATTTTTAAAGTATTACTGGTGTATATACGCGGTTCAGGATTTTCACTTTACACGGAACGAATTTCGTTGCGATTCGGCGAGCGTTTGAACTTCATTTTTCTTTCACGATCCGACAGTTTTAAACGATTGAACCGATTTGTCGCGTGGAAGTTCTATGTAAACGTATGTTCATTGCTTAAGGAACGCATAAGGATATTTTCATTGGAGCACGTGCATGCTTGTAAGGATAGGAAAGAGTATGGACGGGATCAAATTTCTTAGGCGAACAAAATTTTGAGGTTAGTTTCGACACTGGTGGTAATTTCGAACTGGGTAATAAAATTGTGAAATTTTTTGAAACTCTTACTCGTTACACTCGACGAACCGAAAACGGCATGGCTATTGTTTTGTTGCCACGTGCGTTTGACAGCTGCTATTTGTATTCTTTTTTAACGTGGTCGTTTGACGTTCCAAGGCAGGCTCGATGACGGGAAAAGATTTTATGCCTGGGGTTTATGAAACTTTTTTTTTCAAGATTGAAAATGGCGGTTTATAATACTCTCGCGATGTTTTTTACGCAAAAAAAAGTTGTGCTCACGGTGTATAATTAAAGTCCTGATAAATTGAAGAACTTTGACGCGAGGGGAATTTTACGTGTCAGGCAAAACTTCAGAACCCTTGTTTCGTTAATAATAAGGATGAAAATTACGTTACCGTGCGTTTGCGTTTGAACGATAACATCTTCATTGTTTCGATGAGTTCAGGTTGAATTTTCTCATTAGATTGAGAGGTTAGGTATGACGGAATACGGTACGGTTGGATGAGGTCGCGATGGTTGCCCAAGGGGATGATGCTCGTTAATGAAATTTCACCGAATCTAGAAGCACTAAAGGGTAATTAAATCAAGATTTTACGTCGGCTGATTATTACAGTGTACGAGGGGATCTTGTTGGGAAACTAATCTTACGTTTGAGAGATTTCGTTAGAAATTTACGTCATGTGCTAACACGAGTAATAATAGTAGTAGCAGTGGTAATAATATTCAGCGGTTTAAAGCGTTCATAAATATGATAGAAATATACCGAGGAAAAATATCTCTTTTTTATTGACTAACCTAACGCTTGGAATCACTTTACTTAAACGATTCAAAAAAACAACTTTCGGGACGCCATATTGATTTTGAATGTTAAATAAAAATTCTTAATAAAACATATATATACTGTATAAAGTTTGATTTTGAAAAAAATTACTTTTTCCATCTACTTCAACAGCAAAGCTATCGGCGTACGTCAACAAAGGGGTAGTAAAATAAAAGGTAGCTGGATATCGAAAACAGGGATATTGATTTTTGAAGAAAAAAAATGTAAGTTAATTGATCCGATTTATTGGTACGGTAAAATGGAAAATATTTTTCAACCAATCGTATTCATGCATTATACATATACGTGACGGTAACAACGTATTGTAACGGCGAGCTGTAACTCAGTTTTTGGAAAATTTCGTAAAAAGGATTAAAGGAAGAAAGAGAATAATTTGAAAAACCTGAACCTAATTTGAAAAACCTATAACCTGAAAACCAAATGATATTCTGTGCATTTTTCAAATTGTACACGGATATCGAACTAATGTGAGGTTAGGGATACAAGTTTGCTGACGACGGCGGAATAGTCAAACTCATAGGGAATTACATTTTCCCATGTTAGCAGCACTGTTACAGTTGGTATTGGCCGAAAACCAAATTCTTTTCCATTCGTTTCCTTCCTGCACTTTCATGTATCTACTTTACCTTTTTTCGGATTGAATTTCATTGCGCAAGTTTTCGAAATCCTCAGCCAGTCCAGACGTGACGTCACGGATGAATTTATCCAAAATCCACGTGATTGCCGTGCGCCTAATATCGCGGTCGGGATAAATGTAAATTACGTTGCATTACGCATGGACGTCGACGTAGCGTAACCGCAACGCCTGGTTGAGTCTGTGATTACGTTAACGCGACGCCAAATTATTTGACGCTTAGGTATTGCCGTAATTTTCAAAATACACGACACGAATGACAATCGCGAACCCTCGATAACAATCGATAAATTAATTGGCGTGAAAATGTGAAAATTAAAAAAAATTTTACACCCTAAAACCCTTATCACGTAAATATATATTTTTTTCAAAAATATGACTTTCCGAATCCACGCCAAAGATATTATTTTGGCTGCTTTTCGAACGGGGCTGAATTTATTGCACTCTTTCATTTTGCTACAATGACAGAATCAATTGGTCCGATATACTTTGAGCACTGCTACTATTGGTAGTGCATTTTAACCAGTTGGACTTTTGCCAATTTTTACATTGCTTTTTTGCTACACACGTACAACTTCAGTTCCACTGGTAACGTGTCCGTAGAAATTCGGACGAATCGAATCTCCTAAGCGGTCGACGAAATTTGGTTTATTCTTGATGAAATTAAGGATTTTTCTAATCCGACTGTACTGTCACTCGCGTCGTCAAATATTTCAATACTGCTATATAGACAGTCAATTGAACTGATTTTTCGATCGGTTTATTATATTTATCGCGTATTACACACTAGGGGTAGGAGGTACCCTTATCAGTCTTTGATAATGATAAATGAATACATAGAATAATCATCATTAAAATTTTAGGTTAGTTAAAGGTGAGAACTCAAACGCTCTAATTCTATTTTAATTTACCTTGAAAATGGTTCCTATTGTCCTCGTCCTTAATATTAGAAATTATTTCGACCAAGCGATTTTCCATGTCAAATCCCCCATTGCTCAAGCAATGCCTCGTCCCTGTGAAACTATATACCGGGTGACCGAATTAAGGGTATTCGAAATTATTAAATCAACACTCCAAACCGCGTTCTCTCTGGCTTTAAACACTTAAAAGTTTCTACCATATGAATAAGCTCGGTGAAAATGTGCAGAATTAATATGATTATCGATTAATCGATAAATCAGACAACGCTCGTTAATTAACTTACTCGGGGTACTCGGTCGATTAGACTTGTCCGAAAATTGGCTAAAGTCACTGCCTCAACCTATTGACATATTATTGCAGCCTGTTGCTCGCTAAAGCCACGTGCCCCACGTGCCTCCTGTGCATTCGAGCAAATCACGTGCCTGGAATGGAAATTCGCCACGCGTTCCACAAAAATCAATTATTTAATAAATCCTTAAAACAGTCAAGTAAAATACCCGCAAATGCCCCATCAATCACAAGTAAAGTATGAATGTTTGAAAAAAAAATTTCTTAAATTTTTGCGCGTAACATCAACAAACCGTTTATTATTTGAAATTTTCGAGTGATTTTTTGGATTCGCGCAATGGCTCTGTGGTTTAAGCAGGCGATGTTTATAACCTATAAAAGATATGGGACTATGACACGAGCCGTGGTGGCACTGCGCGACAGATAGATGAAAGTATAACGGGTAGTGTGACTGAAATAGGGGTTGAAGGGGAGTTAAAGTATTTCACTTGACGAAAAAAGGGTGTAAAGGAACGTGGAGATGTCTTTTTCTTTTTCTTCTTCTTTTTATACTCAGCGTCGGTAAATGAGATTACGTTCTAGGGACGAACGCAGCGCGCACGTTAAGCAGCGGCGTCCTGACGTACTAAAAATAGAAAGTCCCGTGGGATGAACGGCAATGAGATGATCAGCCCCTCGTTCCTTCTCCCCGAATTCATCGTCCCTACTCCGAGGGATCCTTAATGCTCTACGTCTAATACTATATATGTATAGTACATATAGGGACAGCTCACGTACCCTTTTTTTTATTTTTTTAAGTAATTTTTTTCAAAACAAAATTAGGTTATCCGTATAGTTACCGATTTTCTATGGGAAACGAATTTTTGTCTTTTTTTTCTGGTACATTGCTATTTATTATATGCCCATCTATTCATTGAGTGAAACGCGCCTTAACGAATGGATATTTAACGAGGACACGTTTGTTTTACAAATTCAATTTTATCATCCCTTCGCCAAATCGTATTACGAATTTGGTTTATCTATTTCGAGTGTCCCTTATTTCTCAAAATTAATTTTTCATTGTCACCCGGTACCTCCAACCGTACTACTTAGGTTGTACGTGTGTAACTTTATTATTTATACATATTATATTCTCCACTAATTTATTATTGAAAAAGCAAGAAATTTGTAAATTATAGTTAAAGTTTACTTTATCAAAATATATGTAAAACAAGTTATTATCAATAAGTAATTGTCATCTGACCTCAATATCGCGAGTAAAACATGTGTTTTTCGTGTCTGCGTGTAGATAAACGAAAAAGTATTTATTTTTCTCTTTTACATCCCCTATGACAAAACTCGATGAAAAGTCAAGCTCTCGAACTTCGCGACGAATCGATCGATGCCCGACGTGACGTCACAAGTCCGTCGAGACCTCGAGACTATATAACGTAGCTGACTGGGTGACTGGCTGAGTGACTGGCTGCCCGGGTAGCTGACTAGTTCGTGTATGCATATTCACACGTGTGTACAGTTATGTACAGGACTCCTGTTCACGTATGCGTTACAGACTGTTACACCCTCGGATACCCGTATAGGTATTATAAGCAGAGTATAGGTTAGGTTCGTGCTTCTCCCTTCATTCGTTTATTCATTTATTTACCGAGAGCGCCGCGAGAGGCGCTTCCTCTCGGAAGATCGGAAAGTCAGTTAAGAAATTATTTGAATTTTATTTCTTGACTCTCGAAATACATTTAAATTTTACACAGACCGGATATTTTACGTAGGAAATAAAAAAGTGGACATTCATCCGTTCGTTGGGGATAACCTTTTTTTGTGATACTTGAGTAATTTGTTTTTTTTTTATTTTTTTTAATTACTTCAAGGGACAAGGAATTTTTTTACGTCAGGTATAAATGCACGTGAACCTACGGTTAATATTATTAATTATTCAAGTAGTTTGTGCTTGGTTATTTACTTCGAAGACAAAGAAACACCTACTGACTTTTGTATTTCTTTCTGTATTGTTAACCTTTGACATTGAAACATCAAGCGATTTCTATTCGAAGTCCGTTTTAACTTTACATCCTCTTTGTGGAGATAAAAATGGCTGTTACCGATACCTCGAGTGACTGGCACTGGGTGACGCTTGTGATAACGAGTAGTATTGGCAGTCGTAGGTATCCTGTTATACATGGGGCCTAACAGGGCAGCAGGTAGCCGATGATCCGGCTTCCTCTCAATGCCAAAAGCGTAACGTAGCTGTAGCGAATTACAACGAATAGGCGTCTAAGTATAGACCTTATCGATCGAGTGGCTCACCTACCTGTAGCATGTAAAATTTGCATGTCGACCGCCTCTTATACTGCCAAATATAGGCAGTTCTCATGAACGGTTATAGGCGTCTAAAAATATTTCGGTACACGCCAGATTAATTGCGATACTGTTGCTGTTGGTACTGACGTTAAGTGGGTGACGTTTAGAAATCTTGCGAAGGGAGTTCGATCCCGGGTGAGGGACATTTTTTTTAATTTTATTTTTTATCCTTAATTTTGGAATTCATATTGGGAATTAGTTTTTTTTATTGTTTTTTTAAATGTTTATTCGTAATGGAGTTTCACGCGTGACGCGTATATGGTGAGGTCTGGTGACCTTTTTTAATTGAATATAATTATTTTGGATTTTGATCTAAACTAGATTGCTCCTTTTTCTTCTTATTGTTTTATCATTTTATCCGATGGTATCTTTAACGGGTTCGATTCGAATGACCTGCAACTCAAGGCTATAACACTCACAGACGCCCATTGCCTCTTCTCTGTATAGGGTAGACTATTTTTATTCGGACACGGAGAATCGATATTAAGTACTTATACGCACGTCAGACTTGATATTGCACACGAGATTCATTTTGTATGTACGGACGTGAATTATTCCTTTGAATTTTCATGGTATGCACCGGTATGTTTTCCCTGTTACTTCCTAGCGTAAAAAAAATTGAAAAAAAAAATCAAAATTTTCATCTCACCCCCATATCATACGAGTTCATTTAACTTGAAATATATTATAATTCTCGATTCCCTATAATTATCCAAGCCGATAAAGTATCAAATTTTTCCAAAATATCCAGCAGCATTCAAAATAATTAAATTTACCAGTACTCTAATAATAATTGTTTTGGGTATTGAAAACTTGAAAAAAATTAGAAATATCTATGGTACAGTTCACCCAAAAATTTTCCATTCACCACGACGTGGAAGGACAGTCAGACAATAAAGTACGCGTTACCCGCCAGTAATATAACCTCAGTCAGAGATAAAGCAGTAGCGGAAACGTGTATTGTGTAAAATAAAATTTTATTCTTTTTGAATTTTTTTAACCCGACAAAAGCATACAGATCGAGCGACGTGTAAAAAAGTTGAAAACTTAGGCAAAAGTCAATTTGGCAAATGAATAAGGCGCCACGAGCTAACCTATAAATTTGGCAGCGTAACGAGGATCAAGCAATCCGATTCGTAAGTACAATAACAAAAGGGGTATTTATAAAGTTAGACAATTCGCCAGTAAAACGTATTTATAGCTCCGGTGAGAAGACGACGACTTTTTTTTTGTATCGTATCAATAATATAAATCACATTACCCAGTAATCTGGACCTTTTTTCCCGACTATTCCGAAAATATCTATTAAAAAAAAATCTAAGGATCCTTTCGTCCTATCGATATCTACAACCCACATTTATATGTATATTGCCTGTGTCATACGAATCGAGAAAGCGGCTAACTTCAGTACGGTGCAGTAGTCCTGAATAAGACTGTAAGCTCTATTACCCACAATTCAGTAGTATATCTCGTCCTTATAACATAAAGGCTGATACTCAACTTTTATTTTCTTATCTTCCCTTTTGTCGCTGGTTATTCGGTATCAGACTTTCTTGTGGGTACGTTACGTATGTGGTATGAAAAAAATTTGTTAACGTCTAGTTTCAAGGATTTTCAAAAAAAAAAGGTTAGACCTCGGACGACGGGCGTGGTTGGCATTTTGCACAGGGGTCCTTGGAAATGCTGCTTTTGGTCTCAGGAAAATCAGTGGGATTGAAAAGGTCGAAAAGGTATTGAAAAAAGCAGGGTGCAATAAAACGGCGACACACGTGACTGTGCTTTTACCAATCGGATATATACGTATAAATAAACGTGCATGGTTCTTGGACACCGTGTATATGTACGTCCATTTGGCCGAAGGAAATCACTGGAGTCGAATGAGTAAATATTTTTACTCAGGGAAGTGAAAAAACTGGTGGAAAATGTTTTCGTAGACGATAGCAAACACAAGGTGCGTTCACACCAAAGGCTTTAACGAAGCCCGTGTTTGAAAAATAAATTGAACGTGGGAGTTTCAATTTTTTCATTAGGATCAATATAGTTTTCCTCATCGATGCGCAGATGAAAATTGGTAAAGAGGTAAAAATTTGACATTTTGAAGTTTAGTCAAAAATTGACCTGGCAGCTTGGGAGGGGAGGTGGAGGTGTCGAAAATTTTATTTATCTCTCACGGACTTCGAGACTCACGAATAATTTTTTTTCAAACTACAGAACGCACTTGTTTGTACATCCCGAGATTTTTAGACACCCTTTAGAGAAATTTCGAGCGGAGCCATTTCCTTCGTAATAGATTAGCCCGTTAGAACGTACAGCGAGACAATGGCAGGTTGGACAAATACACAATGTCTACAGGGTGTCGCAAGTGTCACAATAGCCACCACGGAAAAGGATAATTAGTTGAACTTTCAGATAAAGGCTTTTGCTAGAAGGGAAATCGCGTATCTGGTCTACATAATAGTTAAGGGTTGTCTGGTCGTGATAATACCTTATCTACTGTCTCCACTGGTCTTGCCTGTAGCAGACACAATTTTCATGAGCCTACGGTTCGCTCGTGAGTAAAATAATTTTTTTGGACAAATTGTAAAAAAATTAACTTTCGCCGAATTAGGGGTAGTTTTTTCAAAAATATTTTTATATACAAAAATATTATGTATCTCGGTACATTGACCATTCCAGGATATATATATGTGTGTATATTAAGTGATATAGTGGATTGTAAAAATTTGAAAAAAAATATTCAAAATATATACGAGAAAGAATGGCGTTGATGGGAAACTCAATTAAAATTCACAATCGCTTCCCCGATTCATCCCTCGAGCGAGAATAATTTATTTCCCCTGAACAAAGTCTACGACTGCCGCAGGTAGATCGAAACGATAGAAATAAAAAGTCCAAAAAAATGAACGTCGATAAAGGGGTAACGTCAAAGTAATACACGGGGTTGCGTCGGACACGAATAAATTTCAAAGCAAACCAGAGAATAGACTGCGAACGAACCAACGTGCGGTCGTTTGATGAATCTGAAAACGCTGTAGCAGGAGTGGACGTAGGACTTTGTAAAAGGGTTGCTTTTCAAATGGGCCCCGTTTTTTTTTAATTTATAAACGGTCCGAGCGAGAGCCTTACAAAATGAGATTTAGTAATCCCGAAAAGTTCGCCCGGTGCGATGTACTTAACGAGGGTCGTTGCAAAGGGGAAATGAGAATAAAGGGTTGAATTTGCTGTTTATTTATTGTCTCTTTTAATCGACGGGCAAACATTCGTTAATTACATTACTCTCGTAAAAGGGTGAGGGATACACATTTTTTTAGTTAAATACAACCCCCATTCACTATGACAGCACAAAAACTTGTAGTCTGCACTAACGTAAGGGCCATCTTCTTGCACGTCAATCGTGTATATATTATATACATATATGTATAACCTCCTATGAGTACCTGCACGTACTATACATTAATATACAGATTTATCAATTACGGTATAACGTATAGTAAAATTAGTAAAAATGCGTATTAATGTAATTCGATGGGCTGAGGCTTATGGTTCTCATAGGGCTTGAGGATGGTGTGTGCAAAATGCGCCATTAAGATGACAGTCCTTCGGGCCCTTCCCGTGCACCTATTATACGTACGCTACTGGCGTGCATACCCAGTCAGTACGTATGGTAGACATAAACACGACACACCACTTCCGTCTACTACACGTAATACCTTATATGCCGCTTGTCGCTTTACATATGTACATAATTATTCGGAAGCCTTACTATTCTCAGATCCTGGGATATATCGTGTTATCCAGTTCGTGGAATAAACTCTGATATATGCACATGCGAAGACGTACGGATAGGTTGCAGTCAGTATTATTCGTTGGTGCCTTTGGTACGTTGGTATCGGTCGCTAGATAAAATACTATTATTATTTCACAAATATATCGCGTTTACGATTTGAAAATGATGGTAATTTTGAAAAGTAATATGTTTATTTCGTAACGTGAAAATTATATCGTTCGAATGATTTCGAACTTTTACGACCCGGTATAGCGGATATACGTGTAGTTGTTATTAGTATTGCTTCTGGGATCAGCAGATGGCGCCACTCGCGTTTCGACGTAAAAGATTTAATCAAATCGTATCTGCTGCCATCTAGCGTTTCCATACATACATTACAGTGACGGGTAACGGGAGATTTGTCCTTTATTTCATTCTCCTTTACGTTGGATTTATTTTTTTCTATCTTCATAACTTTTTTCACCATAGCCATCGAGCACACTCATGGTTACTGTTACGATTATTGCAGATCGTAAGGGTGAAATTACCCTACGTTAAGAAGGCCTCTAATCGTACATAACCTATGCCTCCCTTTCTTAAGGTATACAAAAAAAGAAATGTAAACGTTACCTGAAATTTCAATTAGCCTCGAACGCAAAGCTTTCTCGAGTTTGAATTTTCCCGCTCGGAAATTCCTTTCTGCCCTCCCTGTTAACGATGGCGATAACGCCAGTGAAATTCTACGTGCATCGACCTAATTACACTCGTAATTGGTGAACAAACTTACAGTTAGTTCTGAATTGAGTTTCTCGCTGCACTTTTCACTGATAATTTTCAATTTGCTCGTGATTTTTTTTTTCCTTTTTATATAACCATATACAGCGAGAGAGGCGTTAAATTTAGAACTTTTATCAATGGACGTATCGGTGTTTCTTACAAGCACTAGAGAACTTCCGTTCCAATGAATAACACGCGTCACGAGATTCTCTCGTGCCCGGCATTTTGTAGTATATACCGCAGCTCGAGTTTACCTCTTAACTTTTATTTTTACCTCTATCGTCGCTCACGTGGACTTTTAAGCGCGATGAAACTTACCTACGCCGCTATAAAGTCTTAAGCATAGACTACGCGATACGTAGTGTGGCAAGCGTAGTGCAGATAGCGCACCCGTCGCGCCTCCTGTCTTTTCCGTTTCTTTCTTTTCGTCAAAACCCTACCCGACCTCTTTGTCCCTATTTTCTCTCTCTCTCTCTCTCCAACATGGCTGCCCACTCTGAACTTATTGCCCCTGCGAGTTAAATACATAGTTGGCCTGCTTACGGAAATAACGCAGGCATCGCTTAATACTTCCTGACGTGACTTCTTACGTACTTCCGGCCCTCTGCCGCATTTAGAAAGGACTAAAGTAGCTCAACACCCCGAACTAACGTAATAACAAGAGGCGAAAATTTTTTTTCTCTTTTCTTCTAATCCTCATCCGTCGTTGAATATTTTTAATGCGTGACCCGCGCCTTCCTCCTTAAGACTATTTATCTTGGTAGCGGTATGACTTCCGGTTCTCAGGCCAGTCTCTATCGTGTCTCTTGATTACGTGTATCATTTTTTTATACATTTTTTTTTCTTCACCCCCCTCCCCCCCCCCCTTTATCCCTCTGCGCTAACGCTATCGATTGTCTAACCATTAATACAATATTTATGGCAACGTTTTGACGTTTAGTGTCGACCCTCTCGCTCGGGGTAGTTTATGCGTATTACAGTGAGTGAGTCGCGTGCGGGTCAGACAGTTCAAGGACTGAGTTGACCTCGCGTAACCTTAGTATCGGTGAGAGCCCTCTTTTACTAGTCGCTATGACACCCCACAACCGGCCCCCTTGGAACAATTTTAACCTGACTGTACAACCCCCCCACCTCTTATCACCCACCTTCTCAATACTATATGTATATGTCAAACAAGTGTTTTCACCCTGAACTACCCCTCCCCTAGACACCTTCGGGAACCTGTACCAATAGGGGTGGCAACCACCACCCCAGCGGGCACCTGTGGAACCTGATTTATTTTTACCACCGTATTCCTTGCTTGACACCTATAGTCGGATCACGAGTTTCCTGGGCCTTTTTGACAGTTCTCAAGCCATGCTGTCATTAGTAGGTAGCACGTGGTTTTTTTTTGAATAAATGTAAATATATAATAAAATGGAAAGGTAATATATATTTATTGCAAAATTATACATACATATTTCGTAAGAAAAATTTTTATGCAGCGACACGTGTCTCTGCAAAAGAAAGAAATTTCCAAATGTACTGACTGTACACACGACTCCTCCGTGCTAAATGGGATGGAAAAAAAAGAAGAAAAGGGTTAATTACCACCACGTGGGTTCAACGAGTCAGCCCTATGGCGGTTGTTCATTCGTTATATAAAATTGCGAAATGGTGTATTCACCCTTATTTCGGGTGTCTAATTTTATTAACGAGCAACGTGCCATTTTTTTTCGACAATTTTCCAAATTCTCCTCAGAGTACCGTCCCGCTTGGTAGCTGCCTGGAACGAAAATTATCAGGGCGAGCGCGAAGATCTCAATTAATTGGTCCTTTTTAATTAAGGCAATTAGACTCGATTGAAGATCATTAGCAATATTTTCACCTTCTGATTGGACCTTTGTTCTATTCTTCTCTTTCTTCGTCCAATTCTTCTCTTTATTTTTCTCTTTCTCTTCTTCCCCATCGTCGCTTTTCACGCTTTACCCAGCACGTCGACCCGCCCCGTTTTGCCTTTCGTAAAATTTCATCAAAGAAATTCATATTTTCCAAAAGCTTCCTTCTCACCGAAAACGTTCCCAATATTATCAATCTCCTAGCTATCCTACAGTGATAAGAGAAAAATGACGTTGTCAGCTTCGTTATATATTTTTTATTAAAAATCACAAACTGCATATTCACCATCGTCCAAAACTTTTATTTCGTTATTGATACGTCCTGGCAATATATCCTACCCTATAGGTATACATACCCATACATTTAGCACATAAAGATACGTTACACGATGCGGCTTGTACCCAACGCTTTTTCTATCCACAAGAAGATGCACGTGTATACAAAAAACTCGTGTAACATGGATATTACGTATAGTCCCGTAAGCATATACACCAAGGAGGACAGAATATGTCAAGATTTTGTACAGCCGTAAGTATACAGACGTTATAGATATATATATCATCCAAGCATACAGAGAACGAACGAGCGTCCCGACGCTCGTTCCTCAATTTGTCAGGCGTCGCCGCGGGCTCTTTTCGTTGCGCGTTTACAATGACATTCCAGTGTACCGACCATTCGTACCCTTCAGTTATCATTTTATGCTATTTTTATTTTATCTTTCCACGTTTTTTTTTCCAAACCTCCTCACGAACCAACATTCGTCTCTCGCAGCTACGGGGATTCCCCTCTTTGTGTGTTCCCGTCACCCTTTGACCTTCGACGAAAATTCGAATCATCCACCTCCTGAGATGGGAGTGACGTCATTTCGCGTAAAAAAAACTTTTTCTACAATTTATCATTTACTTCCTTATTTTTTTCCACCCTACACCCCCTACCCTCCGACACTCGTGTCACGAGATATTAATTTCTAAACTCCCTTACTTTTCGCACTACTTTGACATTCTCACGGGCACTTCGGGGCACGAGGAAAATTAGTCGAAAAAACTTTCGTAAAGTAGTTCATTTTTTTTTTCCACCCTTATTTTTCCTTCGTCACCTACGTCTTCTTAGACCGTGGTATATCGCTACGAACTTTTACCCTCCTTCATCCCCTATTCGGCTCTCTGGTCGCAGGGAGTCTAATATGACCCCGACTCCTCGCCTATCCCCACCATGACCTGTGGGGTCTGCGTCGAAAATATGGCCGCTCTTATTCTGCAATTTCTACCACCCCCCACCCACCCGTCGCCTGGAGCTTGCTTCATATTTATCACGTGGTTTATGTTATAGCTCGCGGAGGCGTACCCAGTGTCGTGATTACGTGATTATGTCGTGTATATATACTGACAGGGATAAATTTGTCGTTGGGCTATTTTGGGAACGATTTTCATTCACGTTTCGGCCGTTTTGAGGTTACCTGGCTGCTTCGAGGTCTTTACTCCGAAGAATTTTCAGCGTAACGGCTGTTTCGAGGACCACACAGCAGCGAACGTAAATTTTTTGCTAGGCACCCGCAGTCGTCACGGCCCTGATAAATATTTCGTTATGTTCCGAGAGGGTAGAATTTCAATGCTGCGATGTATCAGGGATGTAATTTTAAAAAGAACGCATCAGCTCGGAAATTGTGAATGCCCCTTTATTTTTCATGTCCTCAAACTGTACGTTCTACGGGTTATATATATATTTTTTTCTTCTATCTTACGTCTTTATACGCATCTCACGCACTCGGTAAAATTACTCAAGGATCTTGAACCGCTCAAGGACAGTTTCTATAGAAGTCGAAATATGACAAAAGAAATATCAGGAAACAAGATAGAAATTGGACATGTAACCGAGAGGGAGGATCGTTTTTGTGGTTTTTATAACGCTTTTTAAAAATAACCGGGGACTTCGGGATCGTGTTTCCGCGCTGAACAGGGGTCGAAAAATATCTAGATGGGAATGAATTTAGTTGGTTATACGGATATATATGGTTGGAGATGATATCCAGGGCTGGTAGTAAAGACGCATGTCAATAGAGGGATGATCCGGGATACCCAAGGGAGAGGGATGCTGGAACGATATATCTTTCAGGACTTTTGTGACTCTCGGGAGAATCTGAATATTTTTTTTTTCACCCTTATTTCTCTCCCTGCTTCACCTCGTCCGGTTTACTTTGCGCAGATACCTTAAACTTTTTTTTTTGTTCTACGACTACACGGACGTTCACCTGTGTCGCTCGAAGGTTGGGTTAGGTCATTGGTGAAAATTTAATTTATTTCTCATCGAATTACACTTTTTACCTATTCACACGAATCTTATGAATGACCGAATGACGTCACGTCGATTTGTCACGGGATTTTTTTATCAGTATTTACACGATGTATCACTGTATATATACGTAATCTATTGAAAAGTGTCTTATGGCTGAATACTTTTTAAGGCTTCTGCTCTAGTCGACCCACAGGCTATTACGGCAGGTAATCTCTATGTACTGTGTCGATGGTTGATACGGCGTCGCGACGCCGACGCTCTTATCCTGATCGAATACAAAGCGACGGTCTTAGGTGAATTTTGTATATTGGTTGGATTTGAAAATTTGAGAAAAAATTTTGTTCTTCAAGGGTTACGTTGGTAATGGGATTTTGTATTGTACAAAATTTTGTATTGATTATGAATATTTTATTAACATATTTTTCGTATTTTTGGACTTATTAAAATTCAAGGCCACCCTTGTTGTAGGATGTAACGAAGATGAGTTTAGAACGTAGCGTTGGGTTAGGAAAACTTAAGGCCGTATTTTCATGAAGATTCGTCGCTAAGCTATTGGATCGATTGATTTTTTATCGATAAATTGAAAATAATGCCGGCGCGTATTTCTTATGGTTTAATTGAACGGACGTTTTTGAACGTTGACGCTGGCGTCAACGCTAATCTACGAACCGTAACGTGGGAAGGCGCTGGCGTTAAATTCATCGGCGTTGACGCTGACGCTGAAACGGCCCGTGGAAAATCGATTATTCATCGTGACGAGTTCTCATTGGCGTTTGCCGAATCCCAAGCTGTATTTATAGATTTTGATACGTATACGGGTTAAACATGTGAACTATGACCTATTAATTAGTTTCGATTCACAACGGACGACACTTGGCATGATATTTTTTCCCGCTGTTTTCGGCCAGAGCTTGAATTGAGATTTTTCACACGAAGGTACTTCGACGCTTGAGGTAAGAATTGTGGGATCGAGGTAAATAAATAATTTTTTTTTAAGAGTCAGTGCTACCCGCAATCACTTTCACTTTAGTCGTGAAATTTCAGTTTTGTGATAAAAAATTGAAAAATTTCTTTAAAATTTTATCCCAGTCCCAGTAGAGTTGTTGGAGTAATTCCAAAAGTGGCCACCGGGCTCAAGGCGGCGCTAGTGCTGCTTGGGGAAATCTGAACGTCACTACGTATCGTGAGTAAAAAACTCAAGGGGGTTGATTTATTTTATAATATATATATTTAATATAAAATTTTATGTGAATGGTGGATTTTACTAGAAATTTCAAGAATCATTCGTATCAGGGAAAAAGTCATTGCTCCTGTCGTAACGCTGGCGTAACGTAGCGCCGGATTGGTTTTGCCTATGAGTTCATATATGCGACGCATAGGAAACTGTAAAAAAAATAGACAAGGAAGGAAAATTAATAGGCGTCTCGCTGGCCAGACCGACGCCAGGCGTCTTTCCTCTCTCTCTTTCTTATACAGTTTCATCGCGATTTCCACCCGACCTAACCTAACCTCACTCAATTCAGCCGCTTATTACCTCGAAGTGCCAACAACTCATTTTTCGCCACCAACCTTCGACTTTTTATTCTCAACCACGTAAACACGTTCGGTTATAGAGGTCAGTGACCCCGTGAATTTTTCTAAATAAATTGCAGCACTATAAAATTCTAGTCGTGGAATATCTAATGGTTTTTTATTTTTCTTACTTTTTTATGACACGAACCGATGGTACACGCCCAATCCTTAAATTGATTCTGGGCTAGAAATTCATATGAATAATAAAAAAAATATTTTAATAATCCACGGTCGCCATACGCGAAACTTTATGTTTTGAGGGAGTTTCGAAACGCATAAGAAGAATAGACAAAGTATCCGGGACTGTAAGGGAAAAATATTTACGGGAAAAACTCTTGGGGTTTCTTGGTCGCTGTCCGCTTTGGAAAATGTCGGGGAAAAGTTGCCGAGCTACAATTTACGGCCGTTTCTTGCCATTTTCTCGCCGTGATCGTCTCTCTTATTTTTCCCTTACGTCGTTTCGCCTCTTGTTTCCTCTTGTTGGAATCAACACGTTACTCTCGGATGGAAAATAGGAAAATACATAAAAATGAGATATTTTCACTGAGTAAACTTGAGACACTTTATAGGATGACTTAAAAATATATATATAAGGCCAAAAAATATATGAAGGTTATGTACGTGATGCATTTTTTTCATGAAAATTCATCTTTTTAAGCATTGACTCGTGATCTTTCACATGTAGATTCACCATTAAGGTCTCTTAAAAAATGTCCAACCACCTTTCCCGTTTTCTTTCTTATTCGCGGGATATCAGTCGCTAGCGTATTAAAAAAAAATTTTAAACGTATACGTGGAAAAATAAAAATTTTCAGCGATCTTAAGACATTCAAAATTTATAAAAGAAACGTTCGATCAGTCAACTTTTCCAATTTTACCTAATCTTCTAAAAAGGGTAAGACGATGGTAAAACAAAAACATCCCCATAAACGTAAAGGAATAAAAATTCCCCTTATTTTTCTCGTACGCGAATCGTCGTGAGTTTTTGTCTGCTTTGCGAAAAGATTTTGCTCGACGAAGAAAGATCGGGAACGTGTAAAAAAAAAAGAGAAGAGCAATAAGAAAAACAAACGAAGAGAACGGAAAAACGAAGAAAAAAAAGATAAGGCATAGCAACTTTTTTCCTATTAGTTTTCAACTTTAAGAAAAAAATCGCTATTCCCTGCCCTTGCGAAATTGCCAATGCAATCTTTGTTGTAAACAGCGAAAACAGTTTTTTTTTGGAAATTTCCAATTTTACCCAATACTTTTTTTCCCTCCCCTCCTCTCCGCCTCCCTTACCACACCTATTCGCCATATGCAATCTCTATCGAATATACAGTTTGATGAGATGAGATTGCCGTTTTCCTTTTTTTTGGAAAAAAATAAGCATACATCGGATGAGTCCGAAACAAGCAGACTCTGATTTCACAAAATATCACGTGGTCTGCTCTTTGTATTTTTTGAGTTTCGCACTCGTTATTCGCGCCTTCGTCCAAGTATCTGAAATAAAGTTGAGTAGGCAGGATAAAATAATATTTTTATTTGTGGGCAAACAAAAAGAATTTTTCTCGTCTTCTCTTGTTTCAATCATCTCATTTTAGCTGTTGATGAGAATTTGAATAGATCATATTATCCGTGACGTGGCTATGGAGACAATGGGCGATTTATGTGTCACTGTATATATTCTGAATGGAGATTGACGGCTTATATATATATACACACACACATAAAAGACATGAACGGATAAGATCGCTTTTACACACAAAGCTTTGCTTATTCAATTGCCTAAATAATCTCTGACTAAGACTTAATTGTTACCTAATGTCAAAAACCATAGAGAGAGAGAGTGAAGAATTTTTGTTAAAAATTCTCTTAACTCGAGCAATCGATCGACATCACTTGAGGTTACGTGCGTTTCCTTTGATTTTCTATTAAGGTCGAAGGACGATCGCGGGTCTTATAAACGAAAAAAAAAGGAAGAAGTTTGTGAGTTATCCGAGAGATGGCGGTGCGAAAGGAAAAAATAGAAAATACTCGTCGAAAGTTCTTCACTCTTGATTCGCGCAGTCCTTCAAGTTCACAGTCCCTTAGCGAGCTGTGAACTTGAATCTCCTCAAAGGATAACCTAATTAGTGGTTTAATTCATAAACTCTGAAGAAGCGCAGTTTTTTAGAGGTTAAATTTTCTTTTCGTATTATCAAAAAAGTTAAGGGGGGCTACGGAAATTTGTCTTATTTCTGGCGGAGTGTTGCTTGGTTATTGCTTTCGGTAAAGATTTCGAATTCTTGTCTAACCCTTTTGAGACGAAACTAAAAATTTGTAAGAGTTAAAAAAATAGAGGTCGCACGGAGAACTAGTGAGAATTTCATTACGGTTTTGTGGTAGGGATTAATTTTTTTGAAATCGATAAAAATTATTTCCAAAGTTTCACCATCTACTCGGCGAATATTTCACACTCGCGAGAAGTTTGTAGAAAGTAAATCTGGAAATGGCGAACTAGCGAGAAAAGTTTAATTGGAGTAAGTCGTTTGATATTTGAAAAATTGCGAAATTTTCTTATTTCCTCGTAACGATGCAAAATCTTGATATTATTTCTAGCATAAGTATGCGTAGGTAAAGAAACTTTTTTTTTCTCAAAATTCAAAATTCTCTATCCTCGATACAAAATATTCAACCAATACTTCGTACACCGTAAATATTTCTAGGTTAGGTATCCAAGGTTTATACAAAAAATTTTTAAATACCGAAATCTCCACGGCACTAAAATTATTTTCGTTTTCCCTAAACCGCCTTGGGGATTATGCATAGCGAAGTGCGAATTTTATTTTTTAACCGGAAATTCCGCGAATAATTTCCCTTTGGCTGGTCCGCAAATAACTACCTTGTTCTATTAACCATTAATAAATGCATATTCGGATAATTCATGCCGGACAGAAAACACAGTAGGGGTGGCTGTGCCTCTGGCAAAATATAATATTAAAAAAATCTTTTATTTGCCAAGTAAATTCCATCGAACAGTTTCGAAAACAGTTCAGATAATTTTAATAAAAATATCCTTTTTCCCAAAAATTTTCAACCTTACCATACACAAATAAAACTGCCATGTTTAACGAACGATTCTATTCCCAAATATATCAGATCATCCTAAAAAAAAAAAATCCACTAGATTTTGTCGCCAAATAATTTTTATTTATTGTCCATCGCATAAAAATGCCAACAAATTACGAAAACCTCAAAAATCTAATTATCCACTAATTCAGCTGTTACATAACCAAAAAAAAAATCTCTACCAATCCATCGCTACAAAAAAAATATTCCCAAAGGTTTAACACAGAAATAAGAGCATCCGAAAAATTTACTTTGATCCCCAATAAAATTGATATTTCACCAAGTAACGAGGATTCCAGTTCCCATACTCACACGTGTCCGAAATAGGGTGAGAAATGGACCAAAGATCGAGGACATGTTAAGGGTCATGGTAGGTATTCAGAATGGGCTGCCGCCGATTGACGAAAGGGATTCATCCCCTTGGTGGGATGGTTCCCGAAGACAAAGAACACGCGAGAGACAAAGAATCGAGATAGAAAAAGATGAAGCTACACCAGGGGTTAAAGCCAGGAATACGCAGGACAAGACGTAAGAGCGTAAGGGATGGAAGATGTAGGAGGGTAAGAGAAGAAGCTACCTGTATATTCGCCCCAGGCTCCGGTTATATCGACCGTCCCCGTGGCTCCCGACAACCCCCGAAGCCCCCGTCTTGGTACGTGCCTGGGAGAGGATGCAACCACTCTGGGTCCTCCTAACACACCCTCTTCCTGCTCCAGGGTAAAATCCCACCTTTCTAGTATGGTACCAGATAGCACCCCCCGTTCCCCTCCCCTCTCCTGATCACCAAGATTCGCTCCTCGACGAAACGTATCATCCCCTTTATTCCTGTACACGGCAACCTGTGGCTTGCCGCGTCGCCTCGGTCTAAACCCGCCCTTAGGCCGGCAGAATTTTCATATGCAATAAGAGGCTGCGGTCTTCGGAACAGGCTGAATTTTTTTCGAGCTATTAGAAGCTACTTTTTTTTCTATATTTTTATATACGTATAAAAAAATCACCGTTTAACCGGACTTGTATTTCTCTAAGGGTAGGTTGGCTACCGAACATCCCCTTGGAACGATGGCTATTAGGAAATCTGAACTACTAATTGGCAACCGGGTATATACGTTATATAGAGTTACCCATGTACCCAGCAAGGGTTCGTTTATCTTCATCCACCTTTTCCAACCCTCGTGAACGCAGGTCCTCGCGTCCTTGACGGTTGCTACGTAACGCGGTCGGTACCGCATTTTCCTCCTGTCGAGGGTTTGGGGCTAGACGTTCCACCTTTCCTTCCAGTCCTACAACCTTTTCAACCTTCTCGTCCTTCCACGTCCTCGCCGTCTTCCATTCTTGCCTCGACCTTCCCTCCCCTCCTACTGGACTCGCTTATGTGCACACCCTGTGGGAATTTTGTTGGTTTTTTTTTTTGTATGGACTCATCTTAAATTTATCTTTCTTCCGTTCTCTAGGCCGTGTTCGCAGTCGATTGGCTGGAAATTATATTCAACTGCGGGAACTTTTGACACGGGCACTCAACGTGCTAAACTTTTTTGAAAATATCATGGTATAGGTAATCGTGTAAATGAGTTTTCTGGTTAAATTATTTATTTTTAACTGTATATCTGTAGCGTATCGCTAGAGATATACAAGGATTATTGTCGATAATATATAGCAATTTCGGGAAATTGTATGTCAGATAAGGGTATCTAGGAGTATTATATACCGGGTTATTCAGCTCAAACGGAACAACTGAACATGGTTTTACTATAAGATTCAAAAGGGGACTTTGGTACGTTTGTATTGGATAACCCTGTATATCTTTTGTTAAGTGGTATTACGAAGGTGGATGTCTAGAATCCACGATAATAAGTTAAGGTTTTTTAAAATTTTTCTTAACCTGCTAAATGTACCTAAAAACCTAATTAGATCGATGTAGAATATATTTTATTAAAAAAAAAAATTGCTAAGTAGTAGTCCTTGGGTATCGGGTTTGATTCCGGCTAAGAGATAATTTTTCGAAAATTCTCTTTGGCGGACCTAGTTACAAATAAATTATGACAATTGGATCTCTGGGAAAATTTCGAAAATACAAATATATCCTTATTATTAACAGTATCCGTATATAGGAAATTTTCTTAGATTCTAATATACGATTGAATTTTCCCGGGCTTATACAGTACCATATACATACTTGTATACCGGGTAACGTTATTCGGAAGCTCTGGCCCTTGGCCCTTTACGAGGTTATAAAACCACAAGGAACAAGAAGATTCGGGAGCTAATTACCCTTCTTTTTCCCCCATAAGTATAATTCTCACGTAACGAGAATAAGTTGACAATAAAAATTTTTAAATACCGGCACGTGATAATTTCTGTTTATCTTAGAACCAGCGCGAGAATCAGAGGATGAACGAGTGAAAAGTTTTTCTCTTATTTTTTTTCCTAACCCACCATCCTTTTTCCCACTTTTTAATTTCAACGACTGTTACGTCTACGTGGCGAAGCTTCGACAAAGCCAAAGTGCAGTTACTTGTTGATTCTTCTATATTGCATCGTAAATCCCTTTTTCCAGATTTAGCTGTGCCCCGTGCATATTTTATCAAGGGTTGGGCAACGGCGACTCTCCCTTTCTTACCTTTCGTAGCCTTTACGTGTCTTCTCAATATGCTTTCTCCCAGTATCTACAGGGTGGGTCGGCAAGAAGGGGTAGCAAAAGAGAAGGCGAGGGGCGAGTGGTGAAAAGCCCGTAAGGCACTCTAATAGGAAATGGAAGAGGAAGGATATTGATTTCCGGTAGAATAAAAAAAAAACACGAGCTAAAGACACCATGGAAAGTTCCTGTATGAAGTTCATGGAAAAAAAAACAACAGTGGACGTCTGGGATTTTCAGTGAACTGTATATATAAAAGGAAAAAAAAAATACATAAAAACTAATCGTCCCTAATCAAGGTTATACGATGCTTAACTGGTCCGACTTGGGAATTAAGGGTAGTAAAGGGTAATTTTTTTAGGCAGTCTAAATTTTACGCCTTTCGAGCGCCGGGGAGGAATAAAAAATTTGAAAGTGATAAGGCAGGTGATAAAGGAAAAAAAACATGTATGACCAAGCGTGCTGGCTAATATCGTTATGGCTCTTCGGAAAGACAGAATTTTACACGTGGGAATGCGAAAGCGAGAGGGTCAAAGGTTAGGGGTTGTTTGGCAGTGCACGGTGGTAGAAATGCCAGGGGTAGTTGTGGCTTAGTGAAAGAGGGATGACGAAAGGGGGTGCTGCTGGCAGGAGGGGAGGGTAAGTCACGCCCTGAGAATTCTGCGAAAACGATACACGTGTATTCAGTACTTATGTCGGCCAGTCGTTTGAAACGCACTCGCGAGCCCACGCTAACAAAGCACTCTCGTTTCTTTTTTATAGAACTGGCCTTATCTGATTTCACCTGCGTGTCTCGATACGATTACGCGGAAGAACGAACCGAGAGATACACACTTAAAAATGTGTATCCGTGCGAAAACTATCGGCGAAGGTTATACGTGTGTATCATCTTGGGTAAATGTGGTTCAGGGGAAAAGAAAAGGAGAAACGTGCGGTGCTGCCATCTCGCGGAATTTCAGAAAAGACTTGGGTAAAGGGCCGCAGGGAAGAAAATAATATCGGAAAGCTTTTCTTATGGTCGTATGGGTAATAAAAATGTTTCCTATTGAATTTTTAAAAAATTTTTTTTTAAAAATCGCTCTTCTACGTTTGGTGGGTGGCTGATTTTTTTATTTGCCTTCCTTTCGCTTATCTCGAATTTAAAAAGAGATAAATCCATGTTCGACGGAAGGCGTAATATTTTAAAATGGCTGTATGCTCGTATCACTTGTTTTCTCGCAAAAAGTACGCCGCGACAATTCGCATTTTTGTCCAGAACCCATTAGCAAATTAAAAAATGGAAGAGTTTATGGAACGCGAAGCATTACCTGTAATAATACCGTAAAAAGACGTACCTTACAGAAGTACCTTACGAGAGCACACAATCGACTCTGCCCTACCCCCATGACCTACGGTAGCGACGGGGCGAACCTGATAACGTCCTAGATAGGAGGGACGAGAGGATGGAAAAAAAGACGTTTAAAATAAACATTAGAAAAAAGTGTCTTGGGCGTTAGACGATTCTCTGGCGACTTGTTGTTATCTTTCGATATAGACGACGCCATCTTGCGACGATGGAATTAGTTTTTTTTCACTTCTACGATCCATTTTTTTTTTTAGACAAACTTTCCAATTCCACCCCTATTTTTCATCCTACCCCCCTCCTCTCCTCACCCTATTATATCACCCCGACGGATTTTAATTATCTCAAAAGTCGCCTTACGAACGAAATAGTCGATGTAACGTTAGGGGTGGCGTTGGGGGTGGGAAAAAAAGATTCAACACGGTGGAACGCGACCGCCGGATAAAAGTGGATGAGGAATAATGGCCTGGAACTAAGAAGGGTTGACAATAATGGATGGTACTGAAAGCAGCAAAGGGTCAGTGTGGGTCATCCCTTAGACTAAGGAATATCGTTCAGGTGTTTCGTATTAAGGGTATTTTTTTTTCATGTCAACGACGCTTCTATTTGCTTTTTTTTTCGTTTTTTAGCCAAACTCGTGAATTTTTGGGAAGTTGAGGGATTTTTTATCGTGAACTAATGATTTTTGAATTTTTTCAATAATAACTGTAGTATTCGTCGTATTTCAATTTTCGAATCTGTTTTGTATATACGATCTAAATACGATGCTTGTCGAATTTCTAATACGATCGACCATCTAGGTTTCTGATATACTCATGGTTTTACGTACAGCTGTAGTAAGTGCTGTGGTACAGTTAGTGGCACATCTCATTGGAGGAGGCAGCCATACGGAAAGGAAGTGCAATGGTAGGTGCTAGTCACTTGGTCGTTAAGCGACGAAGTAAATAATGAATTTGAAAAAAAATGTTAAATACGATATAGAAGCGGTTTACGTAAATTTGAATACTATTAATAATTTTTGTATATATATCGGATTAATCAGACAGAGCCAGGTCTCTTTATTAATTACCGTTATCCTGTAGTCCCTTGGTCGAAGTCTTATTTATTATAGAGTTTCTTGCATCAACAGGTGGCGCCACGGTTTCGGATTGGCACCGCTACGACTGCTATACATTATTATTTCGCGGATGTGAACGAGGCTTTAAAGAATTTAAGAGAATTTTTTTACATAAAAATATTTCTCGAACAAATATGGTTTCTCTTCAATCCGTGCCAGACTCGAAGTTAAGTAAAATGATTTATGGAAAAGTAAAATGTGATTGGGTGAAATCAACGGAATTAAAATTCGAAACACGATTGCGATTTGAAGATTTAATCAAGTTTATTTTATTTCGTTTGCCAACTGCTCTCGAAGACCCTATTAACTTTTTTTAATTCTACACTGATTCGCAAGAACCCTCGAAAAAAAAAACTTGGAATACTTTTGAAACTCGTTACTTCAATATTATTATTTTTTTAAGAGAAATTTAATGACGACTTTGAAGTCTCTTTTTGAAGTCTACCTCAAAGTACGACGAAGAAAAATTATCTACCAGTTGCTAATTTCGCAAGGGCAAATCTCTCGGTCTTCGAATTAATCTTTTGAAATCCCACGATACTTTTTTATCTACGGAGGGTGTGAATTACGTGGAAATGTTAAAGGTTATTGGGTGTAGGTAGAGAATATTTACTTACGTATTCACATATGTGTAAACCATGTGAAAGATTTTCGAATATATAATTTGGCATTCGTAAAAAATCATTATTTCACGCTAAAAAAAATATGACGCTTTTTTTTTAAATAAATTTAAATACGTTTGTAACATAGAACAAGGACAAACGTATGTATAGCCATTGAAAAAAATAAAATTTACTTTTCCAGGGTACCCATAACGAATCGCTGAAAAAACTTTATACGCCTATTGAGCTTTCAATATTGGACGCATTAAAAGTATCAAGATAATAAAAGGGATAAGGTAGATACGCGGTAGAATAAAGGTACAAGCTAATACGAATCAATGTGTACCAATAAAGTCGTCCAGATAGCATACATTGCCGTTGTTACGGTACAACGTAATAGAAGGAAGGTTATAAAGGGAAAGAGAGAGAGAGAGAGAGAGAGAGAGAGAGAGAGAGAGAGAGAGAGAGAGAGAGAGAGAGAGAGAGAGAGA
>JARQTJ010000110.1:265486-284386 GCA_030142635.1 Trachelus troglodyta | reverse complement strand
AGAGAGAGAGAGAGAGAGAGAGAGAGAGAGAGAGAGAGAGAGAGAGAGAGAGAGAGAGAGAGAGAGAGAGAGGAAAGAAAAGGTTAAACTACATAAAAAAAAGATAAATAAAGATAGAAGAAGGTTAAAAGAAAGTAAATGGCTTTCAGGCATGAACCCGAGTCGTACGTGCCTGGGATGTTCGAAGTAAAATTTTTATTTTGAAAAAACATCCAACCCTTAAATTTTTTTTCTAGTTACGTTACTGAAAGGTTTCCTTTACACGCAAAATACGTAAAAAGTTTTTCGTTCGTAAAAATTTTCTTTGTTCACCTAATTTAAAATTAACTTCGCAAAATTAAAATTTTGTTTCTTGCATTAGAACACCCGTTACATAGTGTTTGTTTCACGCGGACGTAAGAGAAATAAAGAAAGAGAAGGAGGATGGTAGAAAGTATTAAGAGAAGTCGGTTAGGAGGGGGGGAGGGATGGTGGGAGCAGTAGGAGGGGGGAGGGGGGGTACCAGATCGATTCCCCGTAATGGCGGAGGTTTTCGTTTCAATTTGTCGAATGGCTTCCTTCCACGGCTTCGAATTCCTAAAATAGCGCCGATTAAAGAGACAAAAACATTAAGAAGCTCCCAGCCCTATCGCGCGTAAATAATCTCGAGCAAAGAGGCTCGCCGGGGGGCGGGGGTGGTGGGAGACGCAGGATGGTTTCGGCATTCCGATTGGTTGATATAAAGTAAGCGCTGCTGCTGCCATCTGCCGGTGCGAGTCGCCACGAATACACCCAGAACTACCCATACCTTGTCAGTGACGTACCTAAAACGAACTTACCGAGCGCTTTCTTCATACAAAGCATATGAAACAGGGTTCGAAGGGGGTTTGGAAAGAAAAAAATCACCCCGTATCCCTCCGTGCGCGTTTCTGTTGCGTACTAGGTAATAAAACGAGAAAAAAAGTTAAGGGTTGAAGGGACTAACGAAAAAGGGGATGAAAATTCACACTTTATTCACGGAATAATCGTTGTCTCCCTTGCGCCATTATTTCTACTCACAACTAGCAACCCCTTTGGAACTCTAATAGCAATTTCGATCGCGCGCTGTAATACCATTTGAAAAGCCAACCCCCTTCGACAGGGTCTCGAGGACTGTCTAGCGCTTGCCAACCCTTATCCACTTGCCGGTTCATCATTTTCAGGCTTTGACTATTGTCGACTTCGCATACTGCTATATGTATATATATTATCGGATCCGAAGGGAATGTGGCTAATTTATCGAATTTTCCCAAGCACTGATTATCCTACGAATTATGAAAAATTATTAATATTTAATAATTAACGAAATCATTAATCAACACTTTACCATGTAATTCAATGTCGTACAAGTTAAGGAACGACGCTGTGGAGGATTATTAATATTTTTTTTCTCAATTCACAAAATTCGGTGGTCCTCGGCTAAAATTGTGAAGGGTCGTATTCGCGTGGGCGTAATTTACGATGTCGTAGTTAAAAGGAAGCCTCTGCGAATCCGACGCTCGGCCAATCCGTAAAATCCCGGTAACGTCGTTAACCGCGGATTAGGCTTTGGTGTAGGTGTCCTCTCCGTAACACCCTACGTATCCCTTCAGGTCTGCCTCCCTCCTCCCCCTGTTCACTGGTAGCACTGCGAAAACGATTGGGAGCGGTTTTTTGGCCGAGGTCGCTGAGAGAAGGGCGGTAAAAATTTGTCCACGTAGAAATTTTTTTTCCGTAACGTTCGAGGATGGGTACCGTGTTACGGTTGCGTAGTTAACCCCGATAGATGGCAGCACCGATACCGGATTAGGAATTAATCGTGCACCGAATAAAACTAGTCTCCTGACGGGACCTCTGAAAACGAAGGGGAATCCCCGGGCTTATTAAATCTCGTAAAGACAGATTAGCGCTTCCTACAGGTGAGACCTCGGTTAAGGTCGGATTTAATCCGTTTACATTGGGCTCGTTAAGGATCCTCAAATTAAAGCCCGAAGTTGTCGGAGAAGGGCTCGGACCTCGAGAATTAATGGGGTCTCGTCGATACGGTCTACGATAATGGGTATAACGGGTAATGCTGTAATTGATAAAAAATGTTGAAGCAAAATAAATAATTGGTATCATATACATTAAGTAAAGGTCGACCTTAATCTTGGGACTGATAACTCATTTAAATAAGGTCAAGCTATGCTGGGCAACGACGACCTTAAGGGTGCCTCAAGGTTTTAAAATGGATCTGAATTATTTTTGCGGACAAAGATGATCCTTCGGAGCCTATCACAATTTTTCTTTTTAAAAAAACCTCCCTCTACGTCCTAAAGTCATCCCCCTGGACCCGTCCACCCTCGACTTTATATCCTGTATACGTCCACTTGTTCACTTTTTTGTTTCTTAAATGTTTTATCATCCTCCTCTCTTTCGCTCGTTCCCTAACCTTACCCATCATCCCCTAAGATCCAAACGAATCCCTCATACCCAAATCCTCATACCTTTTCCTCCAGAAGCGTGCTTTTAAGCTGAGTACCGGATAACACGCTTACCAGCCGATTAAATTAACCAGCTTCGGTCTTCGACGCTCGATAACCCCGTAGTCCCTTCAGGCACAGGGGTGTACGAAAAAACTTAAAATTATCCGAGTGCTCTTACGAATTGCTCCCGACCAATTTTTTAACAGAGAAATCACAAAAAAATCTTTTTTCTACCTGATAACGTATCCGAACGGCTGTCGAGTGTATTTGAAATTTAAAAAAAAAAATTGTTACCCCATTCCATCCCCTGTATATTATATATACACGCTATAAATCATGATACGTCTATTCTCTTGACTACTTATACTTCATGCCCATCGTATTAATAATTATCTCTTTTTTCCGCCACCAGAGTGCCCCTCTTCCGAAGACGGGATGGAGAGGTTCGCGTGTCCGACACCAGACAGGATGGGGCGCTATCGCTGTATCGACGACCACGTGCTCTGCGACGGCTTCATAGATTGCCCGACGGGCGAGGACGAGGACAGGCAGGCCTGCATGTTCTACAAGACCGTAAGTCGCGCACCCAACCCTTCGCTTACAGATACTTTAGATAGTTTAGATAGTGCTTCCTCCGCCACGTATAGCTAATCTTACCGATCCGCATTAGACACGCTCGGAATAACGACGTCGACGCCGCCGTCCTCCCGTGGTACATCTTGCAAGTTACACGCATATACAGCGAACCACTTAAAAGAATCTGGAACATAAGTATTAAAAAAAATTGTTGTCCAAAAAATTACAAAAAAACTTCATGTACCATGTGAAAAAAAAGTCAAAAATTTACTACTGTAATATTTTTATATTTTTACTTCTACCTAACGATAACTCCGACTTCAAGATTGAGATCTCAAATATTATAAAATCTACTTCACTCTTATCAAGTGGGTGTTCGTAAAGATGAGAAAAAGCGACACTCCGTTGGTTTTAAATATACGCTAACGTCTACTCGTGTATTTTCACGATGGATTATACACCCTTTGTATTAACGTATCGCGATGATATCGTAGGAATATAAATCGTTCAGGGACTAATGATACATCGTCTACGTCATATCATATAATGCTCAAAGACACGTATGATAATTAACGAAACTTTGAGAACCCTTTGTACACTGTTTGTAGGGTGTGCGATATAACCTATTACATTATAATGACCTTATGTCGTCATTCCGTGAATGACGCAAGGACAGCATCGTGTAACATATGAGGAGACACGTGAAGGAGAATATACTCGAGTAAAAGTTATTATCTATGTATATCAGCATTGATATCAGTACTGGCATTGATGTAGAAATAACATAGGGCTATATATATATATGTAATGTGTACATGTATATACATAACTCTGAAGGATACATAGAAAAAAAAAACAAAGAGACGATACAGGGGTTAGTACGTAGAATGAAATAAAGTTAATTTTAGGGGTTGGTAGGGGAGGGGGTTGTTTTAGGAAAAAGCTCAAGGTACGTTAATGGGATGTATTAATAGGTCAGGCCTGCCTATGACGTAGACGTGACACCTTTTGCGGATCCGCCTTTTTTTTACAGGAAGGGCGTTGGCGTTTGCGTCAAACCGGATATCGAGCGTCTTAAAAATAAGAATTTCACGATGACAAAATGGCGCTCTCCTTCTACCTAAGGTACACGGGGGTCGGTACCGCGCTGTGTATATTTGGTTGACCGGAAACGCGGTTTTTTATTTTGGATATTTTTTTTCATTATTTTATGGGATGAACTCAGGGTACGAACCCGAGGGAAGGATGGATGTACTTTGCGAACACCTCACGAACTTTTCTTTGTCCGTTATAGGTATCTTCCGTTCCGGTAAACAAATTAAAAGTTAGGTTCACCCTATTACGGATGCAGTTTTATTCGAAAATTTCAGGTCGTTCAACCTAACCTAGTCTTGAATAACAACCCCCCCCCCCTTATCGATGCTGAACCTCCCCCCCACCACCCACCCTTCGCCACGGATTTACTCTACGCAAACAGAAATCTGATCCGAACCTAGCCTATGTCCATTCGTAAATTTTAAATGTAGAATTCGATTTGCTTTTTGTTCATTTTTTTTTCTTTTCTTTCCACTCGTTAGGATTTTCGTTTTTCTTTTAAGGCACATTGTCCTGGGAATTCAAATTTACCGCGCTTATTGTGGACTCGCGTTACATTACGAATCTCCGCTTGGCTTTTGGATCCTCTTTATTATTTAGTGTTTCACCGGGTGCGCGTTTCTTGTGAAAATAAATACAAAAAACCCCTCGAGGCACTCAATATCGTCACTTTACTCCTCATATGGTATTTATGTATATACGCCTTTATATATATATACTGTAATTGTAAAAAGCTTATCAACCTCTCCACGGTGTATAACCGCAACAAGAAAAGCTCGTTTTATCCTCTATGGAACAGCGTATGCATACTGCAAGCTCAATCACACCTACGCTTTAACTTCCCGTTGAGAGCAGACGACGTCCCTGTCCTTTCAATAAGGAAAGGCGCGAGATTTAAATCATGTAAAAGTAGATATTTAGCCGGCAATTTTTAAGGATATTTGAATTATAACAATATTTTTTTAGTGACTACTTTTCTTTTTACTCACTTAAATATACAAATTTATTACCACAGGAAAGTACGTCTTTGCTGTTATTTGTTACGATGCTGATATGGTGGAATAGGGTTTTTTATTTTTTTTAATACCATGAAAAATTTCATATTCCATGACCTTAACGACTAGTCGGTGGTCGCCGTAAAAGTGTTACGAGTAAATGAATGGATAAATCTGAGTGGCGTGAAAAGGTACGTTATGTATTGGGTAGCATTAAATTTCATAAGGTTGCGCGTCTCTATCGCCGTAGTTCATATGTACAAGTTTGAAAATGTAGGGTAAAATTGTTACCAGTCAATTTTACGAATATAATTCGATTCCGAGGTATTCCGTGATAATGACGTTACGGAAGTTTTGCGAGCAATTTACGAAATCGTGCACGCGTTTGAAAGTTTCAAAATGGCGGGATTTTTGAATCATGACTCGCAGATTGCCACTCGGCACGTGAATCCCAGATATTTACTGCAAGTAATATGTACAGGGTGATCGAAGGTTAAATACTGAAAAAATTATTTTCATAATACAATGACCAATTAATTTTGAGGTTACGTCTGACCTCATTTTTCCATGTCAATCGCGCGTTACTGACGTTTCCACAGACTACACAGTGGGGAGCAGAACGTTGGCTGGAAGTAACGCGATTTCGTATCGCCAGCTTCCAGAGTAATCCGTCTCCATTATTCTCGTGGGATAATATTACGCAGTCAGATTTTACCCCCGGCCACCGGAATATCTTTTTTTTTTCATCGCCCGACCAGACTGTCGAAATTCTCGAGACGCTGGTTCGGGAAGAACAAAAAGAAGAAGTGCGAAGACTATAACAGTGCACGTCATGAATAGCCGGTATCGGGTTACCCTGAGTATCATGTATTTTTTTATATTTTTGTTATTCCCCTGTTTACCTTATACTTCCTGTTACACTTTCTCATTTTTCCATTGTATTCGTATTATAGTGACCTCCTTCCCTCTCCATGTGTTATACGTCAAAACTGACGTTTCGTTCGAAACGTCAGTACGGCTTAACCTCTCGGTCGGTATAGCAGCGCGAACACCCGAAACTCTAATGACATTCGATATGCTTTTTATCCATACTACAAGTGTCACTGAATACGAAACGTGCTCTGGCTCGGAATAAGCAAAAAAGTATGTATTTCGGGTGTCCCTTGCAAATTAGATTCCCTTAGACACACGTGTTACGTGTTTTAACATACGCGAAGAATACGTGAGATAGAACGAAGAAAGAGACGTAGACTTTAGATTTTTCCCTATACCCGCCGCGAGTGCGAGAGAGACAGACTTATGGGTAGGTTGAAAATTATTATTTTGGGACAGTCAGGGTCCTTTTTCTACGGTAACTGAATTTAAGCGATATCGTTACAAGGGCTTATGTCGTTATAGGGGTTAAAAATTTTTTTTCTCAAATTTTACTCTCCACTTGCTTTCTTTTAAACGTTGTTATCAATCTTCATTATTTCGCTTGTGAAATATTCATTACTCAAGGATCTTGTAGGCAGCGCGACGGCGACGAAGTCAGTCATGCGCATCGTACCCACCGATCCCTGATCACCTACTTTACCCTCACGAGGTACTTGCGTCGCTACATGGGGATACGTATGCGAATAGGCAGTTTGCTCGCTCACTTGCGCACGCGACAAGGACGAACCTGGGGTAGGCGCTCATGCGCGCGCCCACGCTAATGGCTTTTATTAGATTTAACGTTGGTAATTAAGCGGTGAAATATGATAGCGATTCTTGAGAATAAGGCGGCTAACATTTCCCGGTTGGTATAGTAGTTCCTGGTGACGGTGCCGGTAGATGGGGTGGCGGTAGGTCGACTTGAGACTCTGAAAGTAAATCAAGGAGGTCAATTGCGTTAACCTCCTACATCTCTTCTTGTTTTGCATTTACTCTTGGACTTTCTTGTTACGCTCCTGACCAGCTTTTGGTGGCATGAACAGGTGGCTTCTGAGTATCCCTTCTTTACCATCCGAGGACTTTAATCAGCTGCCACCTACGCGCCCTCATCAACCTGTCTCATCCTCCTGCGTATCACGTGGACCAGGTCAACCGAACGTGGATCTAACTTTGATAAAGTTTTACGCGAAGATCTAGAAAAAGAAAGGGAAAACTTTTCGGTCTCTTGGAAAGACATGACATTTTCTTGATCTTTGGTGAAAATTACAGGGAAGAAAAAAGTACCCATAGCTGGTGATAGTTGGGTGGGGCAGGGGGGTGAAAAGAAATACAAGCTCCTTGGGTATGGGATGGGTATGTGAAAGGAATATATGAGATACGTGTCAAAATGTATGAGTAGGGATTGACTGTTTGATGACAAATTTTTTTCGTTGGGAAAATTATTTTGTACTAACCTTTGGGCTTTGTTTGTTTCAGACGAAGGCGCACTTGGACGTGTTGGCCGATGCATTATTGCGATGGGCACGGGGTCGCTAATCCTTTGGTTAACCGTAACCGTTCCACCAGGTCTAACCCTTCGTAAATCTGATAAATTAGGTCCCACGGGGAATTCTCTCTGTACTTTCCCCGAGGCTGCCGTTCCTCCGACTCCCTGTTTTCTTCCACCATCGCTCCCCCTTCTTCACTACCATACTATATGGTCACACCCCCCAACCGATAAAACCGCTTTTCTCTATTGCGGCCATCAATCGGTACTACGCACGCTGCCGGTATCGCTCGAATTGGCAGTGCGTCTCCTCCGGTTTCCGTCAGTGGCGCTACTGTCGTATTAGACATCGACCCGAGGTATCTTCGAATAACCGTCACAAGCCATCTTAATACTTATTCGTTCTTTCGACGAGAATGGACCCAGCTTCCGAAGAAGACAGTCTTGGATACTCTTGCGAAATTCAAGATGGCGGCTGCAAGTACTCCTAAAGCATTAATGGATCCCGACGATTCGGCACTCGTGTGAACGATCACGGTTATTCGTGAGTCAGGATAACATTTTTGTTGTTTATTTATTTATTGTTGGCATTATTTTGTAACCTTTCTAGATTTTTTTCTCAAGGAAATGTAAAAATCGAAAACGAACTTTTTAAGTGATCGATACATTTTTTTTTCGTATTTATAAGTGAGTGGTCGATCATGTAACACGGTGAGGTTTTACGTGGACTGTACCTTATGTTGTTTGTGACGTAATCTTCCACGTTGGGATTTTTTTAACTCGTGAATGATCCTATTTTAGTCGTTTTGAAAAACTTTGAACACTGAGAATGTTAGTATATATTATTGTAATACGCATCAAGACCTCATCGTCCCAACGAATCATGTTCGATTGAATAGATTATTTTGAGGTCAGGTGAATGTTTTAATCTTCTTGGAATACTCACTGTCATTCCTCCTTTTTGGATGTATTTATTCGTGCCGTAATGTAAACGAGGTTGGGCGAATTCGCTTGATCGTCGATTCTACGATGAGATTGAACTTTGCCCTCGTCTCCCTTCCCAGTTTCCTGGTCACCCTTATTTTCCCAACACGCTACGACCCTCGCTCCCAGTAAAAGAGGCACTATATTTTTATGCCGATAAATAACGACGTTTAAAAACGAAAAAAAAAAGGAAAAATTGTAATCGTCTAAGAATGAAAAAAGCAAGCACAGAGAGTGCTGAAGCGAAAAGGAAGGGATGGCAAAAGTATGAAGAAAGAAAAATTCACGGAAGCACCCGATCGGTACTGAATTTTGAAAAAAAAAAAACGATATAGCTGCACTCTCATTTATTTATCGAACGTTCGTACCTCGATTCTTATACATAACTAATCTAACATAACCTACCTTAATCTTAACTTGAACCTGTGAATTGTGATTTAGTGTGAAAAGATTTATTTGTTGATGTTGTTATTACTGATAATGATAATCATTGTTGATCGAATCGATTTGAGAGAAAGAAAATGTAATGCGGTAAGATGTAAGGATCTGTGGAAAGAATTCCTCTTGGGCAAAAAAAAGAGAAAGGAAAACGAGAGTATACAAGAATTATTTTCTATGATTCAACTGTGAAACTGCATCGTTATGCACATTGGTCTCGACGCTGCAGGTTTAAATATTGGCGTGACGCCATTTTTATTTTCGTAGAAAAATATCGCCTAGCTGGCACTTCGTATCAATTTCTTTTATTTCTTCTCTCACTGGAGACCAACGAACCCGGCCACGATCGATCATGCAAACGAAAAGGTGAACGGTAGTAGAAAAACAGATCCGCCTGCAGTTATATCTACTTTTATTTGTTCTCTCTTCTTTCTTTTTTGCCATCGCCCAACAGACATCTTTCCACGATTTTGCGGATTGGCTGGGAACACGGACGACCCTCTCGTGGCAAAAATGTGAAACACAGACTCTCCCGCCCTCTCTCCACTCGCAGTGTTTCCACGATCGGAGAGACAGATGGCGACACAGTAGACTCGTCATACAGGGCGCGAGAATTGAATCGAATTTTTGTCTAGATTTAATTGTCGGCGCTCGCATATAGAAAAGACTGTGCGATACGATATGAGAAAGGTAAAAAAAATAAAATAAAAAGAGAAGATAGCTAATACCTTACGATACTCGAAAAAGAGACGCGGGCTGGATTTTAATGATTGAAACAAAAGAAAAATAGAAGAAAAAAAAGTAAAACCCATCTGTCCCACGTCTCGATTAATTCAGATTGATAATACCTTAAAAATAACTATCTGCACGTTGCATACTGAATTAAGAGTCGCCAAATCAAATAGATGCACCTTACACTGTATCTTCTCTCAAATTTAGTCCTTTTTTTTACTTTCTCATTGGTACCTACGGTCGGCTAGATAAATTTCCAAAAATTGCGAGTACGCGCACACCATCCTCCTCAAACCTGTTCCTGACCCACCCTGCGACCCTCCCCCCCCTCCTCCCCTCACGATAACATCACGAGATGTTATCGTTTTGTGCTCAAAATAGTTATTTAAGTTTTCAATCCAAATGTTAATATACTCGGGAACGACGAACGTGACTGTGACGACGAAGCGGACCGTTTTTACAGATTCGAATTACCATAACCTAACTTACCGTTAAAGGCACATCAAAATTTTAAGGTTATGAATCGTGAGAATTAATGATGATAAAATACCGACACGTTTCATATGAGCGCAATGATTCATAATAGAATGGATAATGATAATATTAACAAGCATACGCGATACCGAATACAAGGGAATAAAATTGAACACAATATGACGGAAATGCATGACGACATGTATTTGGGCTTCATGACGAATCGACGAAAATTGACAATGATAATTATTACGTCAACAGTTGTATATTTATCTCTGTACATATGTACGATAACGATGACGGCATCTGGTGTGGATATGGTTGTAATTTATCAGAATGACGTCAGAGCCGCATGACGGCGCCCATAATTTTATGTAAGTTCGAATCGAACGCGTGACGAAAAATATTCTTAGTCGTCATCACGTCCGGCCGCGTTCGTCGAATTTTTCGAAATCACTTCGTGCTCTGCGTTTTCGTAATTTTCTTTTTGTTATTTCTCCTCATGGCCCCCTCCCCTCTTCTCGTCATTGCTCGTTTCCGATATCCTTTCATATCCGTCATGTCATTACCCCCTCCCTTCCTTCCTTCTGCTTCCTGCGTTCAAAATCTTCCTCATACATCTCATTGCAGAATCTCCAGAAAATTGTCTTTCGTTTCCAATCTTTTTTTACCCTCTCTTGCAACTACCGTATATCTTGTGTGTCTCCTTTTTTTCTTTTTTTTTTAGATATCCTTTTGACTTATCTCGCGCCGGTGAATCCACGTGACCCAGATACCGACGGCACCCCCTATAAATCAATTCCTACTGTGAGACGGCATACTTTGCGTCACGTTTGTGCCTTTTTTTTTATAATTTCACTTTTTTAAAATTTTATTCTATCTGCATACCTATGCTGACATCTATCGACTGGTGAACGATATTCCATGTGTTATCGATTGCGTGCGCTTATTATCGACAGTCGTGAGTGCAGTGAGTATGCGTTTTTTGAATTGTATAGAAAATTAAAGAAAAATGTTAAAGACTGACTAGTAGTTAAGTTTTAGTGAGATTAAGTTAAACAATGTTTTCCCTATTATCCGTCTTGCGATTGTTATTATTAAATCGTACTTTATAATCGGGTTTGTATGCTAGTCGTGTTTATATTTTTATTAGTATTATTATATTATTGTTGTTGAGGGATAAAAAGTGAGATTATGGTAGAGTAAAGTGATGGTTGAGATATTTTTTTTGTCTTTAGAGGAAAATCTGTATTTACATTCCATTTTTAAAACGTTTGAATTTTTCTCACGTTTTTCTCGTTCAGTTGCGTCTACGGATCGCGCGTACAGATGGCACTGGGGTCGCGAAAATAATGTGACTGCTTTCACGGCTACTGTTGGACAATATGCGATATGGCGACTAAAAAAAAAATTAAAAAATGAACAAATCAATCGTAAATCGATTGATTGTCGAGGAGGGAAAAAATAATCGCTTGCTTAGCATTGCTGTTGATATTATTCTAAATATATATATATATATATATTATATCGTATTATATATTCCCATACGCATATATACAAATATCTAATATATAAATGTGGTTATTTATATGTGTACGTGAGTGTGCTTAATAGAAAATATATTTGTACGCTTGATATATGCCAGTCGCCATTTTGCTGTCTTGATAGATCCAGGTGGATATACTGATTTGAAGTTTAATTTTTTGTTTTGGCTGGGTCTGTGTTGGTTAATTCCTTAAAGATCTTGCCAGATACGTGTAGCAAGGTTTGACAAAATTTTGAATTTGGTTTTTCGAGGTTGATCACAACTTTTGAATTAGTCTTCTTCAGATATCGTATACTGGATCTGTTAAAAGTGCCGAGGAAGCAGAGCAAAAGAGACGGGATTGAAAAATGCGGTGTAATATTAATAAAAAAAAAGATACCGTTTTTTGGGAAAGTGTATTTTCAAAAAAAAATCAAAATGCAATTTGATTTCGAGATTATTTAAAAAATATTTTAGTATCACTAGCAACGTCTTGCAATGAAGTTAAGTAGTCGAAAGTTTTATTGTAAACAAGAATCGAAAATAGTGGCATTTTGAATTTTTTTTGAGAAAAACAAAGAAAACGGCTGGATCGTCAGTTTTAGTGCGAGATGATCGACGGATCGTGAGAAATGATCCAGGAGGCTGGGTCGTTGAATATGGCATGCTCCCGAGGCTCGATCAAAATTTCGAAAAAAGAAAACTTTCGAATAATCGAAAGTAAAAATGAAAAAATATTTCGCGGAAACTACCTGTAAAGCAGCTCGGGCGATGAATGGGTTATGGATTCCCATTCATCCTGAGCCACCCGGGTCTGTCTACAGCAGGATCCACGATCGATAAATGATTATTGAAAAATAATATTAGGCCATTTTTCGCGTGCGAATTATCCACATGGATTACTCAAATTGGATCTTAAGGAGTAATCATATTTTTGGAACCCAAAATGAACTCGATGCGTCGTTACCATTTCACGGCACCATGGAAAATCTTGAACGATTCGTCGATGCTATCTCGATGAAGATGGACAAAAGGCGAACTTGGACGAGATAAAGATTTTTTATTTTATATATATAAAAAAAAATCATATATAAGGATACTCAGCTGCCCTCTATAGAGATAAATTATTTATTAGATTATATTTAGTATACGTTATTTATAAATAGTGAAAAAATTGTTATTCATTTGTCGTGATTTATTTAACAAATTTGTATACTTGAATTAGCGCCATTTTCAACATTGTCCACTCGCTGCACTCTCGAAACTTCGCGTTACTCTTTGTAAGAGAAAATCCAAAAAAGAAATGAAAAAAATATTTTCTCCAACAAAAACAAAAAAAGACATCCTCTTCCGACAAGCACGCTTGGCGCAAAGTATGCAGCACCCTCGTTGACGTACGAAATTCAGAATATGATTTGAAAAAAATTTTTTAAAAATCAATTATACCTGAATAACGAAAACCAAAAAACGTGCGAGGGCGGTCTAACGAAACATTTTTTTTTTAATTTAAAGGAAAATTCTCAAAATGGGTGAGAGATGTGTATGCACGAAGTGGAAGGCTATGAGTTTGGCAAAATTGAAAGAAAAGCAAAGTAGTGAAACTTTTCGAAAAAGTGCTTTTGCAGCAAAAACTGGTATGTCGCGTTGGGGAACAAAGCGAAAGATCAAGTCGCGCTCGATCGGTTCTGCGAGCGAAGATTTAAAGAAAATTGTTGAAAATTTTTATCGCCAGTCAAAAAGTCCGAGGTTTGGTTAATGGTCGACGACGATGAATTAAAAGTTAAATGCGATTGCCATATTTTCGATTTGAAAAACTCGACTGTTCGATACTACGTTTAGTTCGAGTCGATCAAGGGCTCTGTAACTACAGTAGAGTGTAGGTTTGTATACCTATATAGATCAGGTTCGATCTTGACAGTACGCACCTAGAATCAGGCTTGATTTTGGATTTTCGTTTAAGTACGTCGCTTATAGAAGAAGCTAGGGAGCAGAATTCTTTTCGATGTATCTCTAAGCATTCTATGGATCGATGATCAAGGATTCGTTAAAAGGATCGATCGTATACGAGAGCGTGAAAATAATACAATCGAATTAAAAAAAAGGCATGGTGGGTTCTGAATTTATTTATTTGCAAAATATATCCCACCCCATAACAATTTTCAAAATCAACTTTCAAAAAAAGCTTATAACGATGATCAACAAACATTAATCCGTCTACTCATTTCTTTTTGAGCCACTCGAAAATTTTATCAAAAATTCGCGGATACTCATTTTCAATTTGACGTTCCCTATGAATTTTCACTTTGAAAAAAGTACACACCTAGAACAAGTAAGATGTCAAAAAAATCCTTTTTTCAATCATAGATCCAATATTGATCCTTCTTCACGATCCATGATCGCTTTCGATCTCTCGTAATAGATCCAATCAAAAGTGAGCAACGCCATTCCGAAGCTAAAGAGTTTCAACTAAAAGGAGGAAAAGGACATAAAAAATTGGATAAAACGTAAAAAAAAAAATCAAAGAAAAATATTTTTCTCGAGATATTTTTAATCCCTGGTTCCCCCACCTCACCCACCCCCTCTCTCTATCCTCGCTGTCCCCTTGCCCAATGGGTATAAACGCTAATTATTTATTTACATATTTATCGTTCGTTAACGAAACTTGAGGATCTAATCAAATGATTATGAAAACGCCAGATTTAGGTAATAGAACAAAAAAATAACATTCCAGTAGAAACTAGTGAATTTCATCAATTTTTTTCCCAAGCAGTTTTCTCCCCTATTTGTTTTACATGTATAAGTATATTCTATATATTAGTATTTTTCGAGTCGCCCCCCTCCCCTCCCCTCCCAATCCCCCTTATCAAAACCCTTTCGTCCCTTTTTTAACTTTCTCATTTTCCCCTAATCTTAAACTCTCACCCCGCTATTCAATTTCTATCTAATCGCATTATCGCGCATTGACTGTATTACCGATTGTTACCGAGTTTAGCTTGTTATAGCCTAGCCGGGCGGCAGCCATTACGTGACAAACCGTCGTGTCGAGCGCGTCTAATAAATTAGATCGATAAAAAATAATAATTGGAAATTCAAAAACAAGCTCAAAACTTGAACCCTAAAAAAATGTAATTTCTGTATAATAATTTTTTTCCTTAACTTTAGAAATTAATTTTCTTCCCTTTTATTTACTCTGATAACTAATCAAGGATCTGACTAAGTAAATGTATAAGAAAAAATGTCTGTATAATTTAATTATGAAATTTTCTTTTCTAAATTACATCTCAATTACGAACTCACCCTCGGGACGTTTGAGACGTAATGGCCGCGCTTTTCTGACTGATATACAGACTGATACAGAGTGTACACGTTAATCGTGAATACACGCCCTAATTATACGTACGATTTACAACCCCCTAAGCCCTGAAAAAGAAACGGAAAGAGAAACACAAAAAAAGATGATCCGAAGGTTATAAACTGAGACGAATTATCTCGAATAACGAATTAAAAAGGAAAAAATAATTTCTCGAGATGCTAACTAATTGCACTAATTGGGAATAATCGTAATAAGTGAAATGCTACTGAGAGAGAGAGAGAAAGAGAGTTTTCGAACGAAAGTGAACGAAAAAAAAAAACCAGGAAGAAATTTGCTGTTTTATTTACGCAACTATAAGTTCCTACTAATTAATAGTAACGAGTATTGTATCGTTAAAGAGCTTTGTGGGTTTTCCGCTTGTTAGATGAGCGCGCAACATAGACTTGACAGACCATATGATAGGTATATGTATATATATTTTGTTCGGAAAAAGTCTCCCACGATTTTTGGTTAGATTAAATTTTTCGTTATCAACCACGAACATTTTAGATAGAACAATGAAGTACGTGCACGCGTATATCGATCGGTATTAAAAAAAAAAGGAAACCGATAACACGGGAAAACTACCCCTTCTTCTAATTTCGTTCGATTAGTCGGGAAATGGGAAAATAATTTTTTTTAAAATAATACGTCGAATCGATTTTTGGTATGACGGGCAAGTGGGAGGGGATGCCATTTTTTTTTTCGAAAACAAAGATAAAGACAAACCTGATAGTACTTGCTATCTGTCCTATAAATAGGGAACATGGGGGTTGGATGGTAAATACGATAACAATGAATGAAGAGACGGAAATTGGCGCGAGATCGAATAACAAGGAGCTGGAGGAACAAGGTTCATCTTCATCGATGTATTTTTTTTTTCTTTGGTCGTTCGGAATTCTTAGGAAAAGACGTTTAAGGAATAAGGGAGGGGGGAAAGAAGAATAAAAAAAAAGCAATTGCAAAAAAGCAAAAAAAATATTCACGTCAAGTAAAAAAGTACTCTTCGCGTTCGTAAATTGCGCCAACCCCACGTCCTTTTCGAAAGTAAATAATAATAATAATAACGGGAGAAAATAATCCTAATAACGATAGCGATAACGTGGATGACGAAAAAAGAGAAAGAAGATGAATATGAAAAGTGACAAGACGCAGGAGTGCGGTCGGGTATGTTAATAAATATTAAATGATAAATCGATATTAAGTGGTGTTTACACGTCCGTAATAAAAAAATAAAAAAAAAGAGAGAGAAAAAGAACAATAGTCAGAGCCACGATACGAGAAAGTCGCTTAAAGATTAAACCGGATGCAGCGATATGCCAAGAATTATAAATAATAAAATAGTCCGGGAAAAATTTTGAAATTGACATTAAAGCAAAAGAGAAGAAGAAATAAAAAGCAAATGGAAATTAAGGACAATTGAACGAGACAATCCCGCTGGTTTTCAAAATAAAACATAGATACACGCGCAGTACACACATACGCTACATACGAGTAAAGATAAACGGGAGATGAAAATTTTGGATTTAAAGCTACAGCAGAAAAGACTCGTGCGAATGAATGAAATGTGAAAAAAATAGCGGGAGAAAGACAGAAAATAAAAAATAAAGATGAAAAATTTTCACGAAAGTCAATAAACTCGGTCTTGTATTTTTCAAAAATCATTTAATCCCGATTGAGATGTAAGATTAATTGAAAAAAATATAAAATAACTGTAACGACGTAAAATTAAAAAAAAAGTGGTTTTCCCTTATCCTATTTAAGACTGCTCATCGAACCGGACGGTTCGTTTGCGATTTCGGTCAAATAAAATCGGCCGATCGCGTTTAATTACAGCCAAGTCCACAGACATCAATATGACGAAAATACGAACGAGACTGGAGTCTTCATGACGATGCTGATGATAGAAAAGAAAAAAATGTAAAATCTTACACGTACAAACGCAAAACAGATCGTGACGGAAACGACTAGACACGAAGAAACAATTGAAAATACAATCAAGTAAATTTATTATCTGTGGGTTTACATGTCAATCTAAACTTCCTACTCTAGTAGGCACGTGCTACTATTGCGAATGAGGAAGAGTAAGAGAATTTGGATCATATTATAGGAAAGGGTCTTGAGGCAGGAGAAAAGACGAAAAAAAAAATTTATCCTCTAACGAGTAGAACAATTCGAAGACTATTTTGAGATACGAGACGTAAATTTGTTATAAAAATATTTAACTGAGATCGAGTTTTTTAGAAATTTTGAAAAAAATTTCAAATTCACGAACGTTCCGATAACTCGCAGTAATTTTGGAGAACCTTTTGGACGCAAACTGGTGATGCGAAAATCAAAAGAATTTTAATGAAAGTAACGAATGTAATTGCGCTCGAACGGTTCTGCCTTCTTACCGTGAGAAAAGGAGCTTGAAACTTGGACGTTTGATATTTTCGAAATTTACATATTTATCTTTGAGCACGGAACAAATTTTGAAAATTTTACCCTTATCATTTTTTTTCTCTTTTCTCAATGCTTCACGACCCTTTGTGAAGAGGTTAAGAGTCTCAAGGGGTGATTCGAATGAAATGGTAAAAGGAATCAAGATATGGAATTATTAGTGGCTAGTCTGCAACTGTTAATACTTCAATCGACATATTATATATATATATATATCAATATAATAATATTGACATTAACGATAAATATGAATTATGTGTATATTTTACTATTATATAAATGCTAATGGTACCTACCCTACCATTATCCAATGAACGATCGATGTAATAACGAATAAAAAAAAGGGGTTGACAAAAAAAAAGGAATGGATGGCGAGAGAGGTACGGGAGATGATCATAAGGGGAATCATCGTAACGTTAGTGTGAAATTTCTCGTGGATATGAACGATGGTAAAATAATGTATAACCCCGACGACGTCTGCGCGAAATGTTGGCAGATAGTAAAAAAAATAAGAAAAAAAAAATTGAAACTGGAAACAACCTGAGATACTGAAGATAAATAAATAAATATATATGTATAAAATAAATGCCTCAGCCAAGTGAACAACATTGGCTTGTATTTTATTTGACACCCGGTAGATCCTTCTTTATTCGTACGTATCTCCTGAAACTTTTTATCCAATTTTTCACTCATAATCGTATAATCCGTAATCAACGAAAATCATCGTTTAACTTTGCTATGGATGCCACCCAACCCCCTGCTGAATTATATTATTATATTATATATTATATATTAATTATATATTTATAATTATTTAAGAAGTCAAATAAGCACTTTTGACTGATATGTTGTGTTTTGCAAGTTATTGGTTAATTAAATGGGAAAGAAAAATATCAAGCAGGTGACAAGGGTTACGATTTATATTGGTGTTGGTAAATGGCTTGAAAAAATTATCGTTTATAGAGGCAGCACCTCCTGGACAATGAATACAGAGATGAGTAGGGAGATGCACAACGCTACGGTTTTAGGCGAGATCAAAAGCATGGCGCTAAATCCTAGCGGCGAGCATGGAAGTAGGATTTTGTAATCATCGCCTCCGTCGATAATGCGAATCCCGTCGTAGACGAGATAAACGTGAACATGAACGTGTAGCCTGGCGGGCAGAGGTTCTCCGCTAACTCGCTGCTGGTTCCCAGGGTAAGAAGTTTTATAACGGGACCGGGAACTATAGAACTTCTCAAGAATTATTGAAAAAGCCTATCGTTGAAACGTTTTTGAGATATTTTTAAGAAAGTGATTTACTTTCAAAATTTATTCAAACTATAAAATAGAGGCTAAATCAAAATTTCGCAGAATATACGGAGTAGATAAAAATTGAATTGAAATTGTAGAAAATATCGAAAATAAATTACGTTCAAATTGAA